>PVIW01004940.1:0-118324 GCA_004026585.1 Noctilio leporinus
GGGGGGACAGAGGGGAGCAAAAAGGGGATGGATGTAATACAACAACAATAAAATTTTAAAAAAATAAATAAAAATAATCATCCTTAATTCTACTTCAGCAAAGAACACTTTTAACAAGAACATAGTTCTAAAAATATATACGTTTTATCTTTTTAAGACTACTTGCTTGATACTCAAATCTGACCCACATCAATTTTTCTTCTAACTGTATTTTCAATGTAGTGGTTATCACCAACATTTTGAAATTCTGCATTCACTGAAACATAATTATCCAAATAGCCTTGTGTTTTCCTTGAGGGATTTCATGATGATTACACTTGATTCGTGAAACTTACATCAAAACCCTAGCTTTTTAATAAGAGGACTAACAGGACTCTCCCATTAAAGCAACTGGGAATTTGTCTCACAAAACAGCTAAATTATCAAATAGCTTATATTTCAAGATATATAAAGATTCAAGTTAGTGAATAAACCAAAATTCAGAGCTGCATGAGGATACCCACCTTCCTTGTACTTGAGGAGGCCATGAAGCAACCAGTTCATGGTCTTCAAAAGAACTGATGACATTAAGATTCCCAAATGTGGTAACTCTCGAAGACAACACTGTTCCTTTCCTAAGCCACAAGTCTCACTCTTTTTTTTTTCTATTCATTACCAGACTAGGACCACTCAAAACCCTGAGTGACTATCCATTCCCTGAAGAATAAACTCTGACTCCTTAACTGGGCAAGCTTTCCCTCCTTATCTCAGAAAAATGTACGAATATCCCAACTAAATTAGACTTGGGAGTTCCCCAGGCAAACACCACTTTCCTCTCCCTTGCATAACCTGGTCTATACCTGCTCCTGACACTCACCTTTACATCTGTATCCTCAGAAGCTTCACCTACCCCTTCAGGTCTCTTTCAAATTCTGACGTCTTCATCAAGGGGCCACACCACACACACCTCAGCCCCTAGCTTAACAGGTCAAATGTATCCATTCAGTACTCCCTGAGAGTACTTTGTCTCCCTGCCTTATTCTCCACCTATTTAACAGGTCCAAAGCACTATTAATTACACTTTATAAATAGTAGATAAAACTTCTAATTTCACCCCAAGAAAATACACTTTTTCCTTTATTGCCAACAGGCATCTACCAATTTTAGGAGCTGATTATGGGGCAGTGTGATTCTCAGTCTTGGCGATAGAATCACCTGGAAAGCTTCTTTAAAACTACACATGCTATTCCCTTCTTCAAATTAAGTCAGAATTTCTGAGGATAAGCTATGTAGGTGACTCTTACTTAATTTCAGGACTGTGAATCACTGGAGAGTGAAAATGTATCATCGGGGTAAAGGGATCTGTGCTTTCATTTCACTGCCAGAATAAGACATTTCCCACTCTATTTTAGGCCCTACTGATTTCCAAACTACTAAAACAGTTTCCCAACTGGTTTCCTTACCTTCACCCTCTTCTCTCCCTAATCTTTTCCTATTCCAAACCATCCTACAAGTAGTTATTAAAATTAATAATAAATGGTTTTCATAATGTGACCACCTACCCACTCTTATCTCCTTAAGACTTATTATTTTCCTCTTTTCCATCATGTCACAACTAAAATAAATTTATGTTGACAAGGATACAAGGAAATGGGTACAACATACAATGTCATTTAAGTGTGCTGAATGGTTAGCTGGGACTGAGGCTACAGGTATCACAATATAGCATGCATGTAAATAGTTAATACATAACACATACAGGGTGGGGCAAAAGTAGGTTGATAGCTTGTAAATAAGACAATAATAAATAACAATACAAGAGTAAAGTGTTTTGCATACTCAAAACTGTAAACCTACTGCCCTACACTATATGTTCACGTTCTAACATGCTTTGACCCAGTAACTCCGCTTCCAGAAATTTAACCAAAGAAAATAACTTGACAAATGAGTAAAGATGTATGAAAATTTAATGCTCACCACAGCACTTAGAATTGTGAAATATTAAAGTGAAGTATGCATTAATATAGAGTGGGTTAAATTATGATTTCAACCATGTAGGTGAATTTTAGTCATTAAAAGTAATGGAATTAACCTTACATGTGGACATATAAAGTCTACAATGGTTTAGGTGTCAGAAAGGCAAATAAAAGGAAAACTGGGACATCTAAATAACGTGGAAATTAAACAATGCACTCTGAAACATAACCAATGGGGTCAAAGAAGACACAATGGAAATTAGAAAATATACAACAAGACAAATGAAAACAAAATACAAAACATACTAAATACACAAATACCAAAATTTACTGAATGCAGCAAAAGCAATGCTAAAGTTTATAGCTATAATCACCTTCATTAAAAAAGATCTCAAATTAAAAACCTAACTTTATACCTCAAGGACATACAAAAAGAACATACTAAATTTAAAACGAACATTCTTTCGTGATAACAATCAGCAAAGAAGAAACCTTGAAAATAACTCAATATAATAAACGCCATATGAACGTATGGAACACTGACAGCTAATATCACAGGCAATGGTAAAAGAGTGAAAGCTTTTCCTTTTAAAATCAGAAACAAAGATAGAATAGGGTGCCCTCTCTCACCACTGCTGTAATTATTAGAAGTCTTACCCAGAGTAATTAACAAGAAAAAAAATAAAGAAAAAAATGATCTTGGTTCACAGACGACATGGTCTTGTATGTAGAAAACTTCTGAAGATTCTTAAGTAAAAAACTGTTAGAACGAAGTCAGTCAAGTTGCAGAATACAAAATCACACAAAAATAAATTTTTTCTGTACATGAACAATGAAAAAGGAAATTAAGAAATCAATTCTATTAACAATAGCATCAAGAAGAATAAAATACTTAGAAATAAATCTAACAAAGAAAATGAAAGACTTGTACACTGAAAATAACAAAATATTCCTCAAAGAAATTAAAGGCACAAATAGAAAGATGTCCTGTATCTCTGGACTTAAAAGATTAAACATTATGAAGATGTCAATACTACTTAAAGCAATCTACAGATTCAACACTATCCCTATCAAAATCCCAAAGATGCTTTTTGCAAAAACTGAAAAAAATCATCCTAAAATTCATATGGAATCCTAAGGGAACCCAAAAAACCAAAAACAATTTTGAAAAAGATCAAAGTTGGAAAACTCACACGTCCTGGTTTCAAAACACATCATCAAGCTACAATAATCAAAACAGTGTGGCACTACCATAAAACCATATATAGACTAATAGAATAGAATGTAGTCCAGAAATAAACCCTCATGTATTCAAATGACCTCTGAGAAGGGTGTCAAGGCCACTCAATGTGGAAAGGACAGTGTCTTCCATAAACAGTGTAGGAAAACTGATATCCGCATTCAAAAGAATGACATTAGACCTTTATCTTACACAACACTTAACTCAAAATAAATTAAAAACCTAAATGTCAGGTTCAGAAGTATAAAATTTCTAGAAGAAAACACAGGGTAGTCCTGGCTGGTGACACAGTGGATAAGGCGCTGGCCTCTGAACCCAAAGGTCACTGGTTCGATTCCCAGCCAAGGCACATAACCAGGTTGTAAGCCAGGTCTCCAGCCAGGTCCCTAGCTGGAGGCAGGTGAAAGGCAATCATACATTGATGTTTCCCTCCCTCTCTGCCTTTCTCTCTTCCCTCCCTCTAAAAATAATAAATAAAATTTTTAGAAGAAAACACAGGGGAAAGCGTCATGACACTGGATATGGCAATAAGTTCTTGTATATGACACCATAAGAACAGGGAACAAAAGCAGAAGTAGGTAAGTGGGACTGCATTAAACTTTAAGACTTTTGTTCATCAAAGAACACAATCAACAGGGAAGTGGTAACCTACAGAATGAAAAATAATTGCAACTCATATATCTGATAAGGGGTTAATATCCAGCATATACAAGGACTCCTACAACTCAATGAAAAAATCAAATAACCTGATTAAAATATGGGCAAAGGAACTGAACAGACATTTCCCCAAAAATGATATATAGCCAACAAGCCTATGAAAGGTACTCAACATAACTAGACATCAGAGAAATACAAATCAAAACCACATGAGATATCATCTCACATCCACTAAGACGTCTACTATTTAAAAAACAAAACAAAACAAAAACCTGAAAGTAAGTAGTGGTGGGGATTTGGAGAAGTTATAACCTTTGTGCACTGTTGATAGGATTGATGGGATTGTAACCGCTATGAAAACCATACTGGGATGGAGCAATGATATAAAAAGCACTAATATGGTTCCTCAAAAATTAAAAATAGATCTACTAAATGATCCAGCAACTCCACTTTTGGATATTTATTCAAAAGAATTAAAAGCAAGGTCAAAGAGATATTTGCACTTCCATGTTTACAGCAGCACTATTCAAAATAGCCAAGAGGTGGAATCAACATAAGTTTCAATCAAAGCATGAACAAAAACAAAATATAGTATATACATACAATGGAATCATCTGCAGCCTTAAATTGGAAGGAAATCCTGTCAAATGCTACAAGGAAGAACCTTGAGGACATTATGTTAAGTGAAATAAGTCAGTCACAAAATGACAACTTGTGTATGATTCCACTTGTATGATGTATCCGAAATGGTAAAATTCATAGATGCAGAAAGCAGGATGATGACTACTTTCTATAAGACTGGCAGGAGGGAGCAAAGGAGCACTGTTGGTTAATGGGTATAGAGTTTCAGTTTTGCAGGATGAAAAAGTCCTAGAGAGCTATTCTACAACAATGTAAATACACTTAACATTGTTGAAGGGTAAACTTAAAGTTAGTTTAAATAGAAAAGTTTACAGGTGTTTCTTACCGAAATAGAAAAAAAAGACCTACACTTTATTTAAAATGTAAGTTACAAAACTGTACAGCTGCATTTTTTTAAAGATTTTATTTTTTTTTTTTAGAGAGAGGGGAATGGAGAGAGGGAGAGAGACATCAACGTATAATTGCCTTTCACCTGCCTCCAGCTACAGACCTAGCTGGAAACCTGGCTTGCAACCTGGTTATGTTCTCTGGCTGGACATCGAACCAGTAACCTTTGGGTTCACATGCTGGCACCTTATCCACTGTGCCGCCAGCCAGGGCCTGTGCAGCTGCATTTGAAACTAACAGAATATACTAAATGTAAAATGAAACTGAAAAATAAAAAAATATATACATATTTAAAAAAATTGAATAGCTGCATAAAATATAAAGCAATGATCCTATTTTTGTTTTGGAAAAAAAGTAAAATAGTTAACACTTGAGTTACTACTACTTGAATACTGCGTACTATCATGCCAAGCATAATTTAGGCACTTGCTATATATTAACAATGTTATTCCTCACAACCACTTTAAGAAGAAGGTATTATTATTAACTACCTCATTTTACAGATGAGAAAGCTGAGCCTCGGATAGATAAATTAGTATGCCCAAAAAACACAGAGCTCATAATGGCAACACCATGTTTAAATACAAGCTTTCTTAAAACAGTATCTATGCCCTTAATCTCTACATATATAATATATATACACAAGGCTGGAAAGATAGTAAACCAAACTGCTTACATTCTCTTAGGATATAACATGATGGAATTTTCACTTTATATACTTTGTTCTTAAATTTATACATACATCATACACTGCTTTTTTAAATTTTTTTATTTATTATTTTTTAGAGAGGAGAAGAGAGAGGCAGAGAGGAGAGACTTCAATGTATGGCTGCCTCTCACCTGCCTCTAGCTACGGACCTGGCTGGAGACCTGGCTGGCAACCTGGTTATGTGCCCTGGCTGGGAATTGAACCAGCGACCCCCAGGTTCGCAGGCCGGCACCTTATCCACTGTGCCACCAGCCAGAACCTTATATACTGCTTTTTCTAATGAAAAGGGAAATATTTACATTTCAAAAATAAAATGCAATGGGGCGGCAAGGTTTCTATCCCTACAATCATTTCATTTCCTTATACAGTATTTCTGCATTTGTACCCTTCACTACAGTAAAGCTAATGTATGTGCTGGAACACACATGCCTCAGCTTGCTACTGCCACAAATGTGTCCTTTCCGTGGACAAAATGTCCTCTCTATTGCCCTAATACAGACCTTTTTATCTTTTACTTTTTATGTATTTATTTTTTAATTAATCAAAATCTAGTTCTTCACTCACTTCCTTCAGGAGGTCTTCTAGAGCCTGTCCTTCTTTATACCATTTTTCACCCATTTAGTATGCTGTTTTCAAAAACTTGTGCTTTAGTATTTTTTCCTCCACAGAGACATTACCAAAGTTGCTTGAAGATATCACTACCCCTTCTCCCAGAGGCAAGGACACTTCAGTAGCATGGAGCATACTCAGCATCTAGATCTAGGTTTACAAAGACATTTCTACCAGACACAAGTGTTCCTTGGAAACAAGACTGAGTCCAAATCTGAAACACAGAAATTACAAGATAAATCTGATTTGTCTTGTGCCAGAAAGCCAGGATTCAATGAGAGACTAATGGAAGAGGACCAAAAGGATATAGAAGTTACTATGAAGATGGTACCACTGGCCAACATCAAAAAAGAGTAGGACTACAGAGGACTTCCGACCAAGAGGACTACCCACCCAGAGACACAGGTAGACACACTGTGTCTCCCTCTACAACTAACAAGGAATGCAACTACCTCAAAACTGGATAAATCAGAAGTTCTATAAAACTGAGCTGCATGAAAGTCCAACAAACAAAAATATAAAGAAGAAATACTCATCTGAAGGTTACAGATAAAGGAGAGAATCCTGAAAGCAGCAAGAGAAAAGAGAGTTACCTACAAAGGGGTTCCTATAAGACTATCAGCTGATTTCTCAAAAGAAACTTTGCAGGCAAGAAGGGACTGGGCAAGAAGTATTTAAAGTGATGAAAAGCAAGGACCTACAACCAAGATCAATCTATCCAACAAAGCTATTATTTAGAATGGAAGGGCAGATAAAGTGCTTCCCAGACAAGGAAAAGCTAAAGGAGCTCATCATCACCACACCATTATTATATGAAATGTTAAAGGGACTTATTAAAGAAAAAGCAGTCAAAACTATGAACATCAAAAATAACAAACTCCCAACTATCAACACCAGATTCTAAAAAATGAAAGCAAAAACAAACTAAGCAAAGCACCAGAACAGGAACAGAATCACAGTTATAGGAACTATTCGGAGGATTATCAGCTGGGCGTGGGGAGAGAAATGGGGAAACGGTGCAAGGATTAAGAAGCAGAATTGGTAGCTACAAAATAGGGGGAAGTTAAGAATAATACAGGAAAGGATGAAACCAAAGAACTTATGTGCACAACCCACTGACATGAACTAAGGATAGTGGGAAGGCTGGAGGGAAGGGGTGTACAGGGCTGAGGGGAGCAAAGAGAAAAGAAATCGGACCACTGTAACAGCATAATCAATAACATATACTTTTAATAAAAGAATAGGACTGTAATTGATTTTAATATTTAATGAAAGAAAAAAGCCCAAAGCTTCCTAAAATGAAAAATGATAAAACAATAAACATTTGTGACCACTGGAAGTGACCAACATATTACCATTATGTCCTTTTTGGTAGGCATATTATACTGCCATTTTTAGATGGAACAAAGTTTATTCACCAGTTGATGAGGGAAAACTCTTCCTTATAGGTAAAAACAATCAGCTATTAAATAATAATTGGGATGGGTGGTGGAATCACCTCTAGTAATCCACACTGAAATAATTATCAGGTAAAGATGATCATGGACACTAAAACCACTAGGAGAAAGATTGTTGGAGAAATGCATATTCTCATCATGCCAATTATGTAATCTGTGGGGGTATTCTCCCACAGATTACATGATAAATGCAAAGTGAAAATCATATGCTTACATTGATGATCTGGTAACAACCTCCTGTGATCAAGTTAGCACCAATGGACAACCCACTCTGTGCCTCCTACTGTGATATAATATGAAATATACAGCATCACCTCTGAGTCTTACCAAGTGAATCTTGGCAGAATCTAATTAGGTCTTTGGACCAAATTTCTAGCTTACAGAAAATACAGAGAATAAAACAACTTTAAAACATTATGAGGCCCTGGCTGGTGGCTCAGTGGATAAGGTGCCGGCCTGCGAACCCAAAGGTTGCAGGTTCGATTCCCCAGCCAGGGCACCTAACAAGGTTGCAAACCAGGTCTCCAGTCAGGTCTGTGGCTGGAGGCAGGTGAAAAGCAACCGTACATTGATGTCTCTCCCTCTCTGCCTCTCCCTTCCCCTCTTCCTAAAAAATAATGAAATAAAAATATTAAAAAAAAAAAAGAAAGAAAGAAAGAAAAAAAAAACCATTATGAGGTGCCCTGACTGGTGTGGCTCAGTTGGTTGAGCGTCACTCTGCATAGCAAAAGGTCACCAGTTCATCCCTACCCTGGACACATGGTTGGGATGAGGGTTCTGTCTCTGGTTGGGACATGTGCAAGAGGAGACCAACTGATGTTTTCTCTCACATTGATACATCTCTCCCTCTTTCTCCTTCCCTTCCCCTTTCTCTAAGAACATGGAAATAATAATTGAAAATGTATGACATTCATTATACAAGACAATTGAGCAGTCTCTTCAAAACATGAGCATCATGAAAATAAAGATGAGAGGACTGTTCTAATTTAAGAGAGACTAAGACACAACAACAAAATGCTATTCGTGAGCTTTGGTAGAATTTCAAAAATAACAAACAAAAATATATTCAACTATTAAAGATGCTTGGCAGATTAACTGAGAAAGTTGAATAGGACCAGTAAAATTTTCTTAAATGTAATCATTGTATTGTAGTTAAGAAGAATGTCTTTTTTCATTAAAATGGTGCATACTGGATATTTAAGAGGTGTAATTATTGCTTTAACTTATTCTTCAATGTTCCAATAAACATACACAAATGCACATAAAAATAAAGCAAATAGAGCAAATGTTAATTTAGGTGATGGGTATACTGCAATTAGTTGTAACAGTGCACTTAAAACTTTTCTGTGTTTAAAATTCTTCACAATAAAAATCTAGGGAAACAATAGAGATGTAAAATAATCTAAGGAAAATAACTCCTTATCTATATAACTCACTCACCACCTCCCTGTCATTTATCTTTAAAATACTTCCTGCCAGTACAAATAACCATAACCCCTTGAGAACAGTTACATTTTTGCAAGTTTACAGATACGAAAATAGCCAAATGAGTGTTATTCAAAAGTAACACAGAGGACCAGACTGGCAAAAATCAATTATTTCTGCTAATATCAATCCTGGGTAGGATATGGAATAATAACAAGTTTCTGATGACAGGGGTATAAGAACAATCACACAAAAACAACTTGGCACCACCAAAGTATAGCTGAATGCATACATATCCTATGACCCAAAATTTTTCTCCTAGGTGTATACCCAAGAGAAACTCCCGCACACAGACACCAGGGGTTAGGTATAAGAATGTTGGGGACAGCACTGTTTACAATAGCAAAAACCTGAAACAACATAAATTTCCATTAACAAAGGGATGAAAAAATTCCTTGAAATACCATACAACAATGAAAGTGAATGAACTAGAGCTACGTGCAATGTAGATGAATCTCACCAACATAATGTTAAACAAGGAAAGGAAGTTGATGAAGAATACTTGCAGTGATTTCATTTATAAAAATTTCAAAAACTTCGATACTAAACAATGCATTATCTAGGAAATTAAACCTATGTAAAAATGAATGATAAACACAATTCAGGATAAGGGAGTACCTCAGGGTGGAAGACACACAGGCGCCTCCTAGTTTAACTGTTTTACTAGTCATATTTTTTTTAGTAAATCAGGTGATAAGTATACAGGCATTTACTGTATCATCTTTCTATTGTATGATTATAGATGATACATTATTAGTTTTTTATTCTTAATATCTAATATAAACAATTTAGTAAAAAAGTTCACTTACATATAAAGCCTGACTTGAAGGTATTTGAAAACCTCAATTCAAAAGAACACTAGTTTTTCACGTACTATAATAACTGCATTTATATTTTTCTCTAATAATAAACCATGCAAAGTTGTCAGATTGCAACAGTCAAACCCATCGCTAACACCAATTAATGAAATATTAGGAATAAACTAAATCCCATTTGAAAAATAGTCATGCCCCATTCAAGGGAAACAAAAAAACTGCTGCTATGTCTAAAACCTTGTATTTATCTATTACTATATATATCTATATATATATCTATATATTATCTATTACTGAATGATTTAAGCTCATAGCTTGATGAATAAGACAGGCTTACTCTTCAAAATCGCAGGCAAAGGGTTGCCCTTTTGTACGTTTTGTCAAGGTGGAACCCTTAAATTCAGTTTCACAATATGAAGAGGTCTCTGTTGCCTCCCACTTTAAGATAAAAAGGAAACAGCTATAGTCATAATTTCACTTATCATTTATATCCTACCCACTCTTCAAAGACATGAGCTTATGACCCAGGTAAATGTCACACCAGCAGACTCCAGCTGACAGGCTTCTTAGGAATGCTATCCAACAGGCTGTGCACGCTCTGTTTTATCAGGAAGAAGTCCCTACTGAACTTTGCGATAAAACAGTAAGTTACTGGAGACAAAAAGGGAAGAGAACCTTTTTTTAAATTGTATTTTATTGATCATGCTATTACAGTTGTCCCTATTTTCCCCCCTTTGCCACCTTCCACCCAGCAACCCTTGCCTCTTCCAGCAATCCCCACACCTTTGTTCATGTCTTGGGGTTAAGTTCTTGGGGTACTCCATTTCCTATACTGTACTTTACATCCTCATGGCTCTTTGGTAACTGCCTATTTGGACTTCTTAATCCCCTCACCTCACACATTCCCCAACACTCCCCTCAAGAGTGGCAACCATCAAAATTATCTCCACATTCATGATTCTGTCTCTGTTCATTTTATGTGCTTAGTTTTTTTTAATATACATTCAATTGTTGATAGACATGTATTAATTACCATTTATTATTCATAGTATTTACCTTCTTTTTCTTAAATAAGTCCCTTTAACATTTCGTATAATAGTTTGGTGATGAACTCCTTTAGTAGTCCCTTGTCTGGGAAGCTCTTTATCTGCCCTTCCATTCTATACAACACCTTTGCTGGGTACAGCAATCTTGGCTATATAGGTCCTTGCTTTTCATCACTTTGAATATTTTTTGCCAATCCCTTCTAGCCTGCAAGGTTTCTTTTGAGAAATCAGCTGACAGTCTCATGGAAACTCCCCTATAGGTAACTAACTGCTTTCCTCTTACTGTATCTAAGTCTTTCTTTATCTTTAACCTTTGGCATTTTAAGCATGACGTGTCTTCAGACTGGGCCCCCAGGCATGCACCTTATTTGGGATTCGGTGTGCTTCCTGGAATCACATGCATAGTTCCTTCACCAAATTAGGAAAGTTTTCTTTCATTATTTTTTTCAAGCAGATTTCCAAATTCTTGCTCTTTCTCTTAGCCTTCTGGCACCTCTATGACACAAATGTTGGAATGCTAGATGCTATCCCCAGAGGCTGCTTACACTAATCTCGATTTTCTGGATTCTTTTTTCTTCTTGTTGCTCAATCCTGGGTTCATTTACCAGTCAGTCCTACTGTTATTTTGTTCCTGAGTAAACCAAAATGATCTAAATTTTACATAAACTTTTATTGAAGAGCAGCAAAACAGCAGCTAAAAAACTGAAAATAAACTAACTTCAACCATAGGTGATTAAATAAAGGACTATGTAACATAGTTTACAATTCAGCAATTGCAAAGGATAACGTAAACGTAGCTATAACACATATTCTCAATATGTTGGTTACGACATAGGGGTGACCAAATACCCTAGGATTATGTACATTATGGTGCCATTTTGTAGAAATATATATACGTATATGCACGTTAATGTATGTAAAATATGTTTGTAAAAATACACATCAAAAATTTCACAGAAATTTTCACTGGGTAACTTTTTATCTGTATTTTCTAGTTTTTCTATAAGAAATACATTGGTAAAGTTGAAAAATGACAACAGGGCAGTGAACAAGATAACTTTATTCATGAAGCTCACCTCATTAGAAACTGAAAAACACATAAATAAGAGAACAAATAAGATCATTAGATTGTATACATTATAAAGGAAATAAACAAGGTAGTGTGGCAGAGTAACTTGGAATGGCTCTCTTCTGTGATGGCTTTGGGTAGCTTTGTTCTCAGTTTGTTCCCAAAGACAAGCTGGCCAGACAGCCAGCCTGGGGACTGGGGACCAGAGGAGCAAGGAGTTGAGGGAAGACAGACCACTCCTAGGGAAGATGATCAGAAAAGTGACACGGAAAGGCCCTAGTTTCATCACTGATATGGATACTGACTTAAGAGAAAGTCAGTAATTTGGTCAAAGTCTCAAACTATGGCGGAAAGAATAGCTGTGATTTCAAAAGATAGGTTACATTTGATGTGAAGGAAAGAATGTAAGTACAGCCTCTGGTTACAGTAGAACAGCAGCTGGACTCAGAAGAGTTACCCTGATTACTGCTAGCATCCTGCAAGCAATGATAACTCTATTTGTTATGGGTAAACAAACTGGGCTATGCTAAGGGAGAATAATTCCTATAGAAAATAACTTTTGTTTGATTGTTTTTCTGTTTTATGTTTGTGTGGGTGTTTGCACAGTGGGGAACTAGAGTAGGAAAATACACTAAGAGACCACTACAACTGACTTGATGGATAAAAAAATTTTAGTGACCCTAGGAGGTAGTAAATAGGAATGAAGACAAGGCAGTGTGAAAGCAACTCAGACTATATCTGACTTCATGTATAGCAATGGTACCAGAAATACACCTGCAGACTCTATCATGAAATAACTCCTATCCTACAATACTGAATAAACCATGAATGTTTTCACAAATGGGTTGGAATTTTCTACAAACCCCAATGAGCCTAGTTCTTGGTACTAAATGCTACCATGCCTAAGAGAATATCACCTATGCTTCATGAATATGGTTTCAGATTATCTTTTTAATATTCCAACAGGTATTTCATTACCATCACAATTCCCACCTAATCTTAAACACAGGACAAACTACACTATTCTATTCAAATGGTACTCAATTTCCAAAAGGAAACTGTGGGTTTTTTAAGTCCAGGTCCACCACAGCCTCAACAAATTAAAATTTGAAAATTATTTTAAAGAAACAAAAGGACTCGCACCAAGTTTAGTATGTTGAGAAGTCCCTCTGCTATTTTTAGAATGAACACTTCTCCATGTGCAACATTTTCCAAATGATACTAACAAGGTCAAGGATCATATCCTATCTAAAAAAAAGACCTATACAACATAGATAGCTAGGACTTCTTACAATGGCTTATCTACAAGTGTTCTGACTTACGGATTTTACTTAAAGGTTTATTTTGCACACATCTTTACGTTTATATATTTTAACTATTTAAACTATTTGTATTCATTGTTCTTATGTATTAGTTTTCATTTACTGATACTTTTCATACAGCAGTTATACTGTACTGGTGGTCTTTAAAAATACACCATATATTTTACCAGCATTTCATATCCACTGAATAATTTGAGGCTCAGAACAACCTTAAGATATATGTCAGTAAAATATTTTCCCCTCTGTACAATGGTGAAATTGGAGCTCAGAAAGGTTAGGTAACTTGATTAGTTCAAGATCACACAAAAATTGGCAAGGGCAGGGTCCTGACCTGGTCTTCAGACTTTAATATTCATGTTCCTCTTCACCCCAGGACACTACCAATTTAATACTTGAATACTGATGTGTCTCTCTTCAGCAAACCTGGACTGTAACTAAAAGCCATGCCACATCCTCTCTGCCAAAATCCTGAGTGTCGAAATGTAACCTGAACGTTGGTACTTTTCAGTAAACATAAACACTAGCACAAGTTTCAGTCGGGACCCCATTCAATGCTGGGTTTGCTCCACTGCACAAAACTTATTAAAACACACTACAGTCTTGAAGTATAACCCTTAATGGTAATGTGATTTTCACTCGGTGGGAAATTTAAGTGAATGCAAAGGTGACTCATACCTTTTACGATTTTGTAATTTATGATTTTCTAAATTAGTAACTTTGGATGTTAAAGGAAAACAATGAATTACGCAGACCTCTCTCCATCATCATCCCCAAAGTTGCTTGAATGGCTAAGCGAAATAGTTAACCAACAGGACAGAGGTGAGCTGGAGCCCGCATGCCTCCTCCCTGCAACTGCCACTGCCCCCAGGCAACCCGCTCCTCAGAGCCCAGCAGGTCTTTCCAGACCCCACCCCCACCCCCACCCCCACCCCGACCAGAGTGAGCCTCCCTCGACCCCAACGCACGAGCCCCGCGGGCAAGGGTTACTCGCCCGGCTAAGGCCGCCCCCTTCCCCAGGCAATCCCATCCCTCCGGTGGCCCGCGCACCTGGGAGCCCCTGCCCCGCAAAATCCGTGCGGCAGGAACCGACCCCCAGGTACCGCTCCCCCAGGCGGCCCCGGGACCCCCGGGCCAGTCGGCTTCCGCTTCCACCCCACATGGCCGCGACAGACCGCGCCCCCGCCCCCGCCGTCGCCCCCCGCCCGAGGACCCAGGATGCCGGTGCGGGAGCGGGGTGCCGGCCCTGCGAACCTGGGGGCCGGGGAAGGGCAGCAGGCGCGCCGCCCGGAAAGGAGAGAAGCGTCCTGACCAGCCGCGAGGGCGGGCGGACAGGGGAGGAGGACGGCCGGCCACCCGGGCGCGGCGCCGCGGGGCAGCGGGCATCTACCTGCGAGCAGAAGTACGAGCCCTGGATGCCCAGCTTGATGCAAGTGGGACACTGGAGCTTGGCCTCGCTGCTGCAGCCATCCGTCTCACACACCCTTGTCTCCACGGCCGCCATGCTGCCTGGCTACTGCCGGAGCGCTTCACCGAGGAAAGGGAGGCGGAGGGAGGAGGAAGGCCGGCTGGAGGGAGGGCAGGGGAGGAGAGAGAGGCAGAGCCGGAGGCGGATCTGGGCCCGCTCGGGCCGGGGACGGAAGGAAGACAGGCACCGGGTCTGCCCAGACAGGCGGCGGCCCCACCCCTTCCCCCCTGCGCAGCGGGCGCCCCGCCCCCGGCCGCGCACGTGGGGACCCGGAGACTCCGGCTGAGACCCGCCCCTCCGCTCGGCGCTCCGAGTCCGCGGGCTGGGAGCACGAGGTGCGGGCCCTGCGCATGAGGCCAGGTGAGGCCCGCACGCCTCCAGCTCCGCGCTCGCCGCACACGGGCCAGTCCTCCCTCACGGGCCCCGCGGTCCTGCGGGTGCCCAGGCTCCCAGGCGCCTGGAAAGGGCGCGCCACTCCTCGGAGTTAGTCCAACCGGCAGTTCCCTAGACAAGGAAAATAATGCCCATTTTTAAAGTACTGTTTCCCACGGACTCCTCTGAGGCCCAGGGACCAGTATCCAATCACAAAAACAAAAACAACGAAGACCAAAACATAGAGCCGGAGCGATGTCTATGAGGAGGTGGGCTAGGATTTGCGTGGGCCGTCCTTCGTGCCCAATATCTATTTTTTCACACCACCCCTCTCCAGTCACAACCTACAGTGCTAGTACTAATAAGCCAGCTGCTACTAAATATTAAGTATAAAGTTTAGTTATATTCTATATGTGATATTTTGTGTTACCCCTGGTAATTTAAAAGGTCAATAGGGGACAATGAATAATGAAATGTCAAAAGTTGCAGGGAACGTTAGAGGTCATCTGATGCAAATCTGTTGCCTAAATCCCTTCAACTATATCCCAGATCGGCGATTTTCTGACTTGCGCTTGAATACCTCCTGTCATTAGAGAAGAGAGAGGAACTAAAATTTATTTGGTCACCAACGGAGTACTGTGAACTTTGTATTATCTAACCCATTTTTAAAGGCATATTAATAGACAAGAAAAGCTCATATTACTTTTATTTTAAGTGACTTTGTTTTGCCATGTAAGCAATACAAATAATGTAATAAATTTTTTAATTTATACACACAAGAGCAAAAACACATCAACCACCAAATACATACATATGTATGTATATTTTACATGTGTATATATACATATACAAAATATTCTTAACAAAAACAAAAATATACCATGCAGAGTATAAACTGCTCTCTTCAATTATTATCTTGCAAACTTATTTTCTAGCCATTAAATATACTTTCACCACATGATTTTGCTGTCTGCATAACATTCTATCGTATGGTAATTTACTGAACCAAACTAATAGACATTTCGATTATTTCTAATTGTTATACATTACAAACAAAGCTTCAGTAAATACCCTTTCAGCTAGAACTTTGCATACATCCTTATTTATTTGTGTACATATGTATTTATTTATTTTAAAACCACAATATTTATTATGTGATTACTCATTGAAATCCTTATGATGAACTAGATGCTGCAACTGCTACCCTCTTGGGTTTAGTATTGTTCCTTCACAGAATCCATGCCTGCATCTGCAGTATACAATTTTTAGGTGCCTCATGCGACCAGTCCTGGTGGTGGTTTGTCGTTTAGCCTTGGCACTCCCTCAGTTTTACTCCCAATTCCACTTGGTGGGTAGCCGCACTTGCCACAAGTGTACTTCTGAAGGCAGTAGGCCCTCAAGCCACAGCTTGGCTTAGTGTGTAAGTCATGTTGTGGCCCTTGCCAAAAGATGCCATTCCTTTGTCATCTGGCTTCTGCAGCCATGACCAAAAAGAGCTGCAAACATCCTTATTTACTTAGGATGTATCTTGGGAGTGCAATTGATACATCAAAGGGCTGTGACAGCCCTGCTTATTATTTTTTGTGCAGTTCGTCAAAAATTTCTTCAGAAAGAAAGTGTGTACATACAGTCCTGGCTGGTGTGGCTTAGTGGATGGGGTGCCAGCCCGCAGACTGAAAGGTCGCTGGTTTGATTCCCAGTCAGGGCACATGCCTGAGTTGCAGGCCAGTCCCCAGCTGGGGGCAAGCAGGAGGCAACCAATTGATGTTTCTCTTGCATATCAGTATTTCTCTTTTTCTCTTTCTCCCTCATGTCCCCTCTCTCTAAAAATAAATAAATTTAAAAAGAAAGAAAAAAAGAAAGTGTGTACATAAGTACACTCTGGTCAGAACTGCACTAGAGATCTTCCAGAGAATTTACTAGTGTTAGTGACTATCTATTTTTACGGCTTATAATTTTGATTAATGAAAATGGCATCTTTTTTAATTGAATTATAATAACACAACATTTTTCTCTTATTGTTAGCATTTTATTATTTTTAATCCTCACCTCAGGACATTTTTCACTGCTTTTTGAGAGAGAAAGAAAGAAAGAAATGTCAACTGGTTGCCTCCCGTATACACCCAACCAGGGATCTAACCACAATCTGAAGGCTGCTCTTCATGCATCTTTCAGAAAACAGTGCCATGGGGTAGTTAATAGCATCGATGTTGCATGAAAATAAATATACCTTTCTGCCTTCAACCCTGCTCCCTTATCATGTTTCCATGGGCAAATTGTTTAACCTCATTTTCCATATCTGAAAAATACATGTTAGAGTACCTACTTCATAGAGTTTCATTGTACTTAAGTTGGGCAGAATCTGTGTAGTGCTTAAGAACCCAGTAAGTGATACTATCACTCAGTCTTGCCATCAGCTCCTTCTTCCTTGGGCCTCTTTACCCCCACAGGGCAAACTGATAAGTGAGGTAAACTTCCAAAGACCACTTTTTTGGCTGTTAAGATAATCACCCAGGTATTTTTAATTAAGCATTAAAAAAGACAAAACATAAGAGATTTTCATAAGTTATGTAATAGTCCCTGTTTTATTCTCCTCTTCTGAGATTTTAACTCTAAGTCCTCACTGGACATCTAGCCACTGTTTCCATTCCTATGGGCCACAGTTCAGCTAACCCACTTCCAGGAGGAAGAATGGCCTTAAGCATCTCAAATGGGAGTATGACATTTCTAAAGAGTCCTTCAGCCCTAAAGGCACTTGTTTCCCTGGACATCTACATAGGAAAAAGCAAGTTAGGGAATAGTGTCTAAGCATATGTCCAAAGCCATCCATCCTACTATAGTCCTAGTACCCATGGACTAGTTCAAATTCAACATGACCAAAAAGAAACAATTATCTTCTATTCACTCACTTTTGCCACCCCCTTTAAATCAGCTTTTAATCCTGAATTTCCTATCTTTCTTAGTGATACCTTCTGTCTACTCTTGTCTTCCTAATTAAAAATTAGGCTCCTTCCTCTTCATTACCTCCTCCCAGCAAATTAATCACTCAGCCCTATAGATCTTATCTTTTAAATATTTTTTATGTGTTCTCTCTTTTCTTATGGCTGTAGCTTTAGTTTAGGACATTATAAACCTTGCTTGGACTATTACTATAGCCACTTAACTGCTTCTAATCCATTGAATATACCCTGACATCAAGCTGATTTACTAAGAGACAAATCTGATCATGTCTTTCCCTGTTTAAAATCCTTCACTAATGTATGTCCAGCAGAGATGAAGCTGGGGACAAAGAGGTGGCCATAGCCTACACAGCTGGGAACAAGTAAACAGTCAGGGTTATTAGGTTTAAGAGGATCTGTGAGACCACAGGACCAAAACTAAGGAAAAAGTTAAAAAGATCAGGGGCTGATACATAAAGAGGAAATGAACAAATATGTAACTACATTAAGGATAATGAAAGTAAGTTTTTCTGAGGCTGAAGCTATAAGTATGAAAAGAATGAAGGCTAGAATTAATGATGTGGTATTGTATTGGAATTTGTAGTACTGATGTGAACTCAAGGTTTAGATAGATAAAGAGACAATATAGGTTGTGTGTGTGTGTGTGTGTGTGTGTGTGTGCGCAAAGCTCTGACTACAAAGAGGGCCTAATGGCAATGAGCACAATAATCTCCAGATCTTGGTTTCTAAATACCATTCTCCACTAAAAGAAATCAAGGCTCCTTGAAGGATTGGCTCCTTTCCACTGCCAGATAAGGGAAAGTACAAGTTGAGTCTGGAGAATGTCATTGTACCAGAACATAAGGTACAGCTCAAAAAATGATAGAGACCATAAAAAGGACACAATAGAATGAGAGTCACAAGGTGGCGGCAGAGTGGGAGGATATGTCACACCTCCTCCCAGAACCAAACTGGAAATAAAACTAAGGAAGGAAATAATCGCCCAAAATAAACCAAAGTACCTGAAAAAGAGATTTTTAACCAAGGATGGGCAAAAAACAGCTGGAGACTGACAGGCAGGGCACAGATGTGAAAGGGGCCAGCCCTGTTCACACAGGCAGCCAGCTGAGGCTGCAGCCTGGCGGTGGGAGCCCCACCCCTACCCCACCCCTACCCCACCCCGCCAGGAAAGAAGCCAGGCGTGCAAACAGGGCTCTCAAGCACAGAGGGCCAGTGCTGGGATCAGCTGATCACCTAGCAGCTAGCAGGAAAAGGCTGTGGGGTTTTTGTCTGCTGGGGAAAGATGGAACCCTCTGGGAACCAAGCCACTATTTTTCCTCTTTTTTTCTTGAAGTGACCAAAGCACAAGTTTTGTGTTCATAGCCGCTCACCTTAGGCTTCACCGAAAGGAAGCCTGCATGGACTAGAGTCACACAGGAAAGTCTGTGGGGAAAGATGTACGGGAGTGGTCACGGGGCTTTTGGTGCCAGGGTACCTGGACACCGCAGCAGCTGTCTTTCTTGAGAAGAGTAAGCCCCTCTCAGGGGAAAAGCAGTTACCTTACCTTGTAGGATACTGCTTACCCCCACTCTACATCTATTTTTCATTTTTCTTTTTGTTTATTTTGTTTGGTCTTATTTTTTGAGGGTTTTTTTCCCCCTTTCTTTTCTTCTTTCTTTTCTTTCATCCCACTTCTCAACACCTGCTGAGGAGACAGCAACATACACAGACTCAGGAAGTGTCAGAGACTGGCTACAAGATGCATCCATTTCATACACTTTCCTGGAAATCAGATTGGCACTTCTCCCTCAAGGGAGAGCCACAGAAACACCCTCTTCTTTTACTACAGACCCAAAATCAGCACTCACCCCTTTTCCAGGCACTCTTCCCACTACCGGTATAGTACTGGCACCCCTCTAGCTGTTGCTTGGTGATGGTTTCCAGAGTGGGTGGGTTTGTAGACATTCTGGGACTATATGGGCCCTCTAAACAAAGGACTCTGCTGAGAGACCAGCAGTTTTTTTGTTCCCCCAACCCCCACTGGTTTACATAGTTAGAAGCAACGAGACTGTTTTCCCTGGTGCTGGAACTATGAGCTTCGAGGTCTGGTCTGGTGCTGGAAGCACTCCCCTAGTGCCCCTTCCTACTTTTTTTAATGTGTGGCTGCGCTTTCTGCTGGCTGGCCACAGCTGCTGCTGCTGCAGCCACCACAAACCACATCATCTCTGCCCCAGCTCCGCTCCTCCTACCTGTCTGGATGAGTGTTTCTTCTAAATATTTTTGTTTGTTGAACTTCCATGCAGCTAGATTTTTCTGGAACTTCTAGTTGTCTCTAGTTTTGACGTAGTTGTATTCCTTCTTAGTTGTGGAGGGAGACACAGCATGTCTACCTATGCCTCCATCTTGGCCAGGAGTCCCTAGTTTTTCTATTTTTGATGCTCTGTGTTTTTTTTTTTTCTTTTATGTCCCTTATTTTATTCTTATCTTTGATTACTCTATTGTTCCTGTCTTCTTTTTTTTTAAAGATTTTATTTATTATTTTTTGAAAGAGGGGAAGGGAGAGAGGCAGAGAGGGAGAGAAACATCAATGTATGGTTGCCTTTCACCTGCCTCCAGCTAAGGACCTGGCTGGAGACCTGGCTTGCAACCTAGTTATCTGACCTGGCTGGGAAGCGAACCAGTGACTTGGGTTCAAAGGCCAGCACCTATCCACTGTGCCGCCAGCCAGGACTCCTATCTTCTTTTCTTATTTGTTATTTTTTCTTGTTCTTTGGCCATTTTCTCATTTTCCTCTTTCTATTCAGTACTTGTATTAGTTCTCTCTTTTCTCCTCTCATAATAACTTTTCTTTCCTTTGGTCCTCTCTTACTCTTTTTTTTTCTTTTCTTTTTTTCTTCTATCTCTGCTATTCCATTTTGCACTTTTATTATTATTTGCTCTTTTGTCATTGATATTACTGTTGGTGGGGGGTATTTCTGTAGTCTTGGTTTCTTTTTCATGTTGTTGTGCTTTCTTCTGTCAGCAACTGCCCAACAGCATACAAGACATGGTGGGGGTTGCGCCTCTTAGTCAGCCAGCTGGAGGGGAGATCCCACCAACAAATGAACCAACAACAATAAGGACCTAAACGCAACAGAAACATCCACGTAAACCCACATAAAGGACATACCTAGAGCATCCACTCAAGAAATCAAGGAGATGGTACCATTGTGTCCAACAGGACTCCTATCACATAAGCCCACCCCACAAAGACAGGAAGTCAAAGCAGACCTATCTAACACAGTGAAATAAACAAGGAGTCAGTTAAGGTGGGGAGATAAACAAATATCCTTCAAACAAAAGAAAAGGAAGAATTCCCAGAAAAACAGCTAAATGAAATTGAGACAAACAGTCTCAGAAATAGAGTTCCAAGTAATGGTTATAAGGATGCTCTAGGAACTTAATGAGAACTACATTAGCATGAAAAAGGACATTGAAATATTAATAAGAACCAGATGGAAATGAAGAATGCAATATCTGAAATGAAGTATATGTTAGAAGGAACTAAAAGCACACTATATGAAATAGAGGATAGAATTAGTGATTTGAAAGACAATCTAGGGAAAAAAACCACACAATCAGAGCAACAAAATGTGAAAAAGTTAAAAAGAACATGGATAGCTTAAGGGAGCTTTGGGACAACATGAAACATAACAATATTTGCATCATAGGGATACCAGAAGGAAAAGAAAGGGAGCAAGGGATAGAAAACCTGTTTGAAGAAGTAATGACAGAAAACTTCCCTAACCTGGTAAAGGAAAAGTCACATAAGTTCAGGAAGCCACAAAGTCACAACCAGGATGAACTCATGGAGACCCACACCAAGACAGATCACAATCAAAATGGTGAAGTTTAAAGACAGAGAGAGACCCTTAAAGCCAGCAAGAGAGAAATAGTTACATACCTACAAGGGGGCTCCAATAAGGCTGTCAGCAGGAACACTACAGGTCAGAAGGGATTGGCATGAAATATTTCAAGTAATAGAAATCAAGAACCTACAAACAAGACTGCTTTATCAAATATGGCTTTCATTTAAAATGAAGGTGACCATGGACGTGGACAACAGGTGGGATTGACTTTGGGGGGAATGGGTGGGTGGGGAGGGGGAAAGAGGGGAGCAAAAAGGGGATGGATGTAATACAACAACAATAAAATTTAAAAATAAAATAAAATAAAATAAAATGAAGGTGAAATAACTTCCCAAATAAATAAAAATAAAAGTGAGTGAAAGGAGTACATTTTCACCAAATCAGCATTGCAAGAGATGCTAAAGAAACTGTTTTAAGTATTATGCTAAGTGAAATCAGGCTGTGAAAGACAAATACCATATGATCTCAGCTATAACAGCAACCTAATAAAACAAACCAATGAGCAAAATAGGAACACAGGCATAGAAACAAGGAACAGCCTGACAGTGATCAAAGGGGAGGGGAGGGCAAAAGAAGGGGGAAAGAAGGGGAAGGGTCTAGTCAAGGAACATGTACCCATGGACATGGACAAGAGGGTGGGGATTGACTGTGAGAGAGGGGGCTGTGCAGGACAGTGGAGAGCAATGAGGAAAAAATTGGCACAACTGCAATAGAAAAACAACTTTTAAAAGGGACTGCTTTTACAGCCCTGGCTGGTGGCACAGTGGTTAAGGCGCTGTCCTGCAAACCCAAAGGTTGCTGGTTCGATTCCCCAGCCAGGGCACATAACCAGGTTGCAAGCCAGGTCTCCAGCCAGATCTGTGGCTGGAGGCAGGTGAAAGGCAACCATACATTGATGTCTCACTCCCTCTCTGCCTCTCTCCCTACCCATCTCTCTAAATAATAAATAAAATCTTAAAAAAAAAAAAAGAAGGGACTGCTTTTTAATAAGAAGAAATAGGGAAAGAAAGAAATACAGGTACAAATGGAAAAAGTGACAATGAGTAAATACCTATCAATAATATATTTCAATGTATATAGATTAAATGCTCCAATCAAAAGACATAGAATAGTTGAATAGATAAGAAAACATTATATATATATAATATATATATATTTATATATATAATATGTATTGTCTACAAAAGAACCACCTCAGAACAAAGGATTTACACAGATGGAAAGTGAAGGGTTGGGGAAAATAATAGTCTGTACAAATAGAGACCAAAAAAAAAAAGGAAAAAGAAGAAGAAGAAAAAGCTGGGGTAGTAATACTTCTATTTGACAAAATAGACTTCAAAACAAAGGACATAAAAAGAGAGAAAAATGTTCACTATGTGATACTAAAGGAATATTGCAATAAGAGGATATAACCCTTGTAAACATATATGCGCCCAATACAGGAGCACCTAAATATATAAAGAAAATCTTGGATGACTTAAAGGAAGAGATTGATAGCAATGTAGTCATTATTAGGGGATTTTAACACCCCACTCTTGCCAGGGGATAGATCTTCCACAAAAAAATCAACAAGGAAACATCTGCCTTTAGATCAAATGGACTTAATTGACATTTACAGGATATTTCATTCCAAAACAACAGAATAGACATACTTCTCAAGTGTACATGGGACATTCTCAAGGATAGACCACATGGTAAAACACAAAATAAATCTTTTTAAATTTTTATTTATTTATTTGTAAAGAGAGGAGAAAGGATGAAGAAAGGAAGAGAATGAAACATCAATGTGGGAGAGAAATGTTGATCGGTTTGTTGCTCCTCATATGCCTCCAAATGGAGACTTGGCCCACAATCCAGACATGTGGATTCAGAGACCAGCGCTCAATCAACTAAGCCACACCACCAGGGCCAAAATATATCTTAACAGATTCAATAAAATTTAAATCATATCAAGTATCTTCTTGGAGCACAATGGTTTGGAATTAGAAATCAACTCCCATGGAAAGAAAACCTCAAAAACATTGAAATGCATGGAAGCTAAGTAACATGTTATTAAATAATGAATGGGTTAACCGTGAGATCAAGGAAAAAATTAAAAAGTACAAAAACAAATTAAAATGAACACACAACAACCCAAAACCTATGGGATACTGCAAAGCATTCCTGACAGGAAACTTCATAGCAATACAGGCCTACATTAAGAAGATAGAAAAGTCTCAAATAACCTAGCCATATGTCTAAAAGAACTAATGAAACAACAGCAAACAAAGGTCAGAGTGAGTGGAAGGAAGGAAATAATCAAGATCAGAGCAGAAATAAATGACAAACACTAAAAAAAAAAGTCAAAAGATCAAAAGATCAATAAATCCAAGAGCTGGTTCTTTGAAGAGATAAACAAAATTAATGAATCTTTAATCAGACTTATCAAGAAAAAAAAGTCAAAGGGCCCAAATAAATTAACTCAGAAATGAAGAGGGAGAGGTAACAACTGATATCACAGAAATGCAAAGGATTTTAAGAAATTACAATGAACAATTATATGCCAAGAAATTGGACAACCTGGGTGAAATGGGAGTAGTAATCAAAAATTCCCAGCAACAGGCCCTGGCTGGTAGCACAGTGGATAAGGCACTGGCCTGTGAACCCAAAGGTCACTGGTTTGATTCTCCAGCCAGGGCACATAACCAGGTTGCAAGCCAGGTCTCCAGCCAGGTCCGTAGCTGGAGGCAGATGAAAAGCAACCATACATTGATGTTTCTCTCCCTCTCTGCCTCTCTCCCTTCCCCTTGCTCTAAAAATAATAAATAAAATCTTTAAAAATAAAAAATTCCCAGCAACAAAGGTGCTGGATCAGATGACTTCACAGGTGAAACATACCATTCATTCAAAGAAGTAACACACATCCTTCTCCAACTACTCCAAAAAGAGGAAAGACTTCCAAACTCTTTTTTTCACCATGCCAGTATTATCCTAATTCCCAAACCAGGTAAGACAAAGAAAATTAAGAGACCACAGATGGCAGAGGAGTATGTGGAAGGTACACTAACCTCCTTCCAGAACCAATTAGGAATTAAATTGTAGAGAAATCACCCTGAATAACCAACTGAACACTAGCTGGAAAGAAGCATTATAACCAAGCACAGAGAAACCACCTTTCCACAGTATTACTAGTATGGAGTGTGAAGGAAGCATAAGAGGCTTGGCTGGGCTCCCATAGCCACAGCTGAAGTTCAAATGTGATATTTTAGCTGCTGGTGGTTTCTCTAAGAAGTATGGTGTCTAAACCCCAAGGCTGGTCTTGCCAGTCTATAGCACCAGAGCTGGGAAAGGAACCCAGATGATATCTGGCTGTGAAAATCAATGGGGTTTCTGTTTGCAAGGACAGAAGGCTGGAGATGCAGAGAGCCTCATAATCGGTGAATGCACAAAATTTTGTTTGCAGGCACTTACCCTGGGCCTGGAGAAGGGAGAGAGAGTGAAGGAGATATACTTGAGGAGAGAATGAGGCTGGTGGCTCTGGGAAGAGAGCTGAAGGAACAGAATCCCTGTGTTGAGTCATTCTGCAGAGGTCATCTTTCTCAGGTAGGACCCTTCCCTCCAACTGGCATTAGCCTGTGGGGAAACAGTAGCCCCACCTTTAGGAATTACTCTGTCACACCCTGTGGTTCTTCAGCTAGGCTGCTGAGTACAGCTTGAGGCTATATCACTAATTAAGTTTCACAACTAATGCAGATCTCTGGGGAAAAACACAGAGAGCAACAAAGGAAAAAAACAACAAATTTTAAAAAAACAGGAGAGCTTAAGAAACATTTTGGACAACAGGAAGCATAACAACATTTGCATCATGGGAATGCCAGAAGAATAAGATAGTGAGCAAGGGATTGAGAACCTATTTATTTAAGTAATAACTGAAAAGAATAACTTCCCTAATTTGGTGAAGGGAAAGGACACACAAGTCCAGGAAGCTCAGAGAGTCCCAAACAAGTTGGACCCAATGAGGTCTACAACCAAAGTTATAATTAAAATGGCAGGGCTTAAAGACAAGGAGAAAATCCCAAAAGCAACCAGAGAAAGTAGGTAGTTACATGCAAGGGAGCATACAATTAGACTGTCATCTGATTATTCATCAGAGACCTTTCCAGCCAGAAGGCAGTGGCAAGAAATGAAGGACTTACAACCAAGGCCACTTTACCCAACAAGGCTATCATTTAAAATTGAAGGAGAAACAAGGAGCTTCTTAAACAAGGAAAAGCTAAAGGAGTTTAACACCAAACCAGTACTATAATAAATGTTAAAAGGCTTGCTTTTAAGAACAAAAAGAAAGGAGAAGGAGAAGAACCAAAGAGAGAGAGAGAGAGAGAGAGAGAGAGAGAGAGAGAAGCAGAGGAAAATATTCTAACAATAAAAGGCACTAAATATATATCTATCAATAATCACCTTAAATGTAATTGGCTTAAATGTTTCAGCCTAAAGACATAGGGTAGCTGAATGCATAAGAAAACAAGACCCATATATATGCTGCATCCAAGAGACCCACCTGAGACCAAAGGATACACACAAACTAAAAGTAAAGGGATGGAAAATGATATTTCATGCAAATGGAAATGGAAAGGGGGAAAAAAGGTAGAGGGGAAAGCTCGGGTAGCATTACTTATATCTGACAGAAGAAACTTTAAACCCAAAGCTATAGTAAGAGTTAAAGGGTCCTACATAATGATAAAGGGAGCAATCCAATGAGAGGATATAACCCTAGTAAACATGGGAGCCCCTAAATATGTGAAGTAAATCTTGATGGACATAATGAGAGAGGTGGACAGAAATATAGTCATAGTCAGGGATTTAACACCCCATTGACTTAAATGGATAGATAGAGCTCTCAGAGAAAAAATCAACAAGGAGATAGCAGCCTTAAACAACACATTAGATCAAATGGATTTAACTGATCTCTTCAGAGCATTTCACTTCAAAACAGTAGGATATACATACTTTTCAAAAGTACATGAAACATTTTATAGGATAGACCACATGTTAGGACACAAAACAAGTCTCAATAAATTATAAAAGATTGAAATTATATCAAGCATCTTCTCTGACCACAGTGCTATGAAACTAGAAACCAATCACAAGGAGAAAACTGAAAAGCACACAAACATGAATGCTAAATAACATGTTATTAAACAATGAATGGGTCAACAACAAGATCATGGAATAAATCAAAAGATACTTTGAACCAAATGAAAATGAGAACACAAGAATCCAAAATCTGTGAGACACAGGGAAAGCAATCCTAAGAGGGAAATTCACACTATTATAGGTTTGTCACACACATGCAAAAAAAAAAAAAAGGAAAACCTCAAACAATCTAACTTTATGCTTAAAGAGACTAAAAAAATGAGTAGAAGGAAGGAAAAATAAAGATCAGAGCAGAAGTAAATGAAATAGAGTCTAAAAAAATACAAGGAATTCAACAGCTGGTCCTTTGTAAAGATACACAAGATAAACAAACCTTTAACCAGACTCATCAAGAAAAAAGAGTCAGGACCCAATAAATAAAATCAGAAATGAAAGAAAGAAATCACAACTGACACCAAAGAAATACAAAGAATTGTAAGAAAATATTATTAACAACTATATGCCAACAAACTGGACAACCTGGATGAAATGGATAAATTCCTAGAAACATACAATCTTCCAAAACTAAATCAGGAAGAATCTGAGAATATGAATAAACAGACAACACCTAGTGAAATTGAAGCAGTAATCAACAAACACCCAATAAACAAAAAAAGCCATGGAATGTATGGCTTCACAGGTGAGTTTTACCAAATATTCCAAGTACTAACACCTCTCCTTCTCAAGCTATTTTTTAAAAATCAAGAGGAGGGAAGGCTCCCAAGCTCATTTTATGAGGCCAGCATTATCCTAATTCCAAAACCAGATAAAACCACTGCAAAAAAAGAAAATTATAGGCCAATATCTCTACGAGCATAAACACTAAAATCGTCAACAAAATATTAGCAAACGAAGTACAATATACCAAAAAGATCATACACCATGATCAAGTAGGATTTATTCTGGGAATGCAAGTTTGCTACATTCACAAATCAATAAATGCAATTCACCACATAAACAAAATGAAGGGAAAAACCACATGATCATATCAATAGATGTGGGAAAAGCAGCTGATAAAATCTAGCACCCATTTATGATAAAAGCTCTGAGCAAAGTTAATAGAGGGAACATACCTAAACATATTAAAGGGCATATATGACAAACCCACTACCCCATACTCAAGTGGCAAAAACTACAGGTGTTCCCCTTAAGACTGGAATCTAGACAAAGATGCCTGCTTTCACCTCTCATACAACATAGTATTGGAAGTCCTAGCTATAGAAATCAGACAAGAAGAAGAAATTAAAGGCATCCAAATTGGAAAAGAAAATATAAACCTATCTTTATTTGCAGATAACATGACTGTACATAGAGAACCCCAACAATTCTACCAAGAAACTCTTAGAACTGATGCGTGAATTCAGCAAAGTAGCAGGATATAAAATTAATAATCAGAAAGCAGTTGCCTTTTTATATGGCAATAACAAACTAACAGAAAAGGAAATCAAGAAAATAATCCCATTCACAATTGCTTCAAAAAGAATAAAATAACTAGGAATAAACATATCCAAGGAGGTAAAAGACCTGAATTCAGAAAATTTTAAGACACTGAAGAAAGAAATTGAAGATACAAATAAGTGAAAGCACATACTATGTTCATGAATAGGAAGAATTAGCATCATTAAAATGTTTATACTACTCAAAGCAATCTATAGATTCAATGCAGTTGAATCAAGATCTCAATGACATATTTCACAGAACTAGAACAAATACTTCAAAAATTTATATGGAACCACAAAAAGCTCCACTTAGCAACAATGATCATGAAAAAGAAGAACAAAGATGCAGGAATCACATGACCTAATATTAAACTATACTATAAGGCCATAGTAATCAAAACAGCATGAGACTGGCATCAAAACAGACACATAGGACAATGGAACAGAATAAAGAGCTCAGAAATAAACCCAAACATTTATACTTACATTGCACATAAGAATAAATTCAAAATGGATCAAAGGCTTAAATGTTTGACATGAAATCATAAAAATCAAAATAGGCAGGAAAGTCTTGGACATTGTTGGTAGCAACATTTTATTGGATGTATTTCCCTAGGCAAGGGAAACAAAAGGAAAAATAAACAAATAAGATTGCATCAAACTAAAATGTTTTTTGCACAACAAAGGAAAATATCAACAAAATAAGAAGAAAATCCACAGAATGGGAGAACATATTTGCTGAAACATCTGATAATGGGTTAATATCCAAAATTTATAAAGAACTTACAAAACTCAATACAAAAAAACAAATAATGCAATAAAAAAATATATAGGCAAAGGACCTGAAGAGACACTTCTCCAAAGAGGACATACAGATGGACAATAGACATATGGAAAGATGCTCAATGTTACTAATCATCAAAGAAATGTATATTAAAACCACAATGAAATATCATCTCACACCTGTCAGAATGGATGTCATCAATAAATCAACAAACAACAAGTACTGGCAAGAATGTGGAGAAAAGGAAATGCTTCTGTACTGTTGTTGGGAATGCAGATTGGTGCAACCACTGAAAAGCCGTATGAAGGTACCTCAAAAATTTTTAAATGGAACTGCCTTTTGATCCAGCAATCCTACTTCTGGAAATATATCTGAAGGAATCCAAAACACTAATTTGAAAGAAAATTAGCCACCCTATATTCATTGCAGCGTTATTTACAAGCACGAAGACATGGAAGCAGCCCAAGTGTCCATCAGTAGATGAGTGGATAAAACAACTGTGAGACATTTACACAATGGAATACTACGACAGCAGTATAAAAGAATAAATTGTTATCTTTTGTGACAGCATGGATGAAACTGGAGACTATCATGATAAGTAAAAGAAAGACAAATACAATAGCTTCACATATAAGTAGAAACTAATGAAAAAATAATGAGCAAAAAAGAACCAGAAGCAAAAAATAATGGAATACACTGACAGCTGTAAGAGAGGAGAGGGAAGGTGGGAACTCATTGAAAGAAGGTGACATGAAGGACTCATGAACCTGAACAGCAGTGTGGGGGTTGATTATGGGGGTGGGAAGTGAACTAGATGGAGGGGGACAAAGGAGGAAAATTGGGGTAATAGCATAAACAACAAAATATTTAACAACCATAAAAGGACACAGTAGCCAATTTGAAGGGGCTCCCACTGGCCAAACAGAAGACAATCTGAACATCAGAATAAGCAATAATAGGTTATAACCCATTGAAGTAATTCATGAGCCCATACTAATAAATTCCATAAGTAAACAAACAAATGAGGAATAAAAGTAAGCTTTTCTTTACAATAGAATATCAAATAAAGGGAAGATGGAAAAATACCATTTGACATCTGTTCTTATAATTTATCCAGGCAAGAATTATTAATTGCTAAAACAATTGGGTAAAAGTTTAAGAAACAGGACAGTTATTTACATGGTCTCAGTGTAACCCCCAGAGCCTGCACACACAGTAGACAGCTAAAGACCCTGTTGGAACACCGCCACTCTGCCCCTGCACAGCTGATCCTCCACACATGGTGGAGGTTGGTGGTCAGAATCAGTTCTTGCAGCTGACTGGCCAAGGGAAATGATATTTTATTGTTTATGCTGTTACAGTTATTTCAAATTTTCCCCTTTCCCCCCTTGCCCCTCCATCCAGCCTGCCCCTCTTTCCCACAGTCAATCCCCACACTGTAGTCCATGTCTATATCATTTGAATTCATTACGAGTTCTGGATTTCAGTTCAATGATAAAGGTGGGGACACGTCAAAATGCATTTCTAAAAAGTACAGGATGTGCACAATTGACAAAATTTTAGCAAAATAAACAACAGACCACAAAAGTGTTATATTTTGAAATAAGTTTATCCTTATATGCAAATACATAAGCAAACATAGTCATTATTTTTTTAATTATTCAATAAGTCTCCATTTGCTGAAATAATAGACTCAATTTGACTTTGGAATCCTGAGCACACTTTAATTAACTTTTCTTTATCCATGGACATCATAATGTTTTCAATCTTAGCTTCAACAGCCTCTTTATTGAAATGAGGTGGTTTATCAACTTCTCTCTCACAAATGCTCCGTACATAATAGTCTAAAGGATTTGCATCTGGTAAACTAGGCGGCCAGATTTCCTGTGACCAGAATTCAGGAACATTGACACTGAGACATTCTTGCCCCTTTTTTGGTGTTATGTGCTGGTGCACCATCTTGTTGGAAGATAAAATGATGTCCATTTGTAACTTGGTTCATCCACAGTACAACTACTTCTCTCAAAATGTCAAGGTAAACATCCTGGATCTTCATTGATGATCTTCTGGATTCTGTGTACAATATTTGGCCTTGTGCGATCCTAGCATACCTTATGCATTTTCCTTGGTGTGGCGACATCAGGATCAGCATCAACACCTTCACATTATAAAGCATACGTAAAGGGATGTTATTGAAGCCCACAATTTCCTTAACAGTTGGCCCTGCACACAGTCTAGAAACTACGGTTGCTCTAACATTGTATTCCTTTGACATGACGGTTGTTCTCAGAATTTAATATTTTATATCTGAAACAATGGTGTTGAATCATAACCTTAGAAACATAGCTTTCAAAATTATAAGAAGAATGTGAAATAAGGAGATGCAACGTTATTGCCAATTGATCGCACATACCCTGTATATTACCTAAGAGTTTTGGACTCCCAAGCCTAAGAAACTCCTGGGACCATCTTCTCTAGTTTTCATAGGAAACACATGTTTCATTTACAAATCATCCTCTGAAATAATTGACTCAAATTTTGTGCAAATTCATCTCTAAAATGCAATGCTTCAGATAAATATCAACAAAGCACTACAAAGTTTAATTTGAAATATGTGTTTTACATTACAGTCTGGTTTCCCTGAATACCATCTAACAAATTAAAATAGCAAGTGGCTTCATCTGCTAGACCTTTGAGGCAGCAAGTGATACTGAAGAGTTGCATGAATTTATTTCTGCTGCCATCTTCTACAATGTGTGATGAGATTATTCTAAGATTGATTATACATACAACTCAAACTAAAAGTGATTTTCAAGGGGTATAAAAAATCACCATGTGGTATAAAATAAGACAGTGGTTTTCTGTCTTGAGTGCTTGTGATAGATTTAAAAGAAGTGAAATCTTTGAGTAAGTAGGGTTAAACAATACCCATAAATTGTGGAGTAATTGGCATATATATTAACACCTAAGCAGATTCTGAACTTTATCTCTTATTCGAACTGTAAAAGTAATGCATCATCTACACGCTAACAGGATCTAAAAGATGGAGACTTGATTACTCTGAAACATAACTTTCATATGCAAAGAAATAGCCTCTTGTATTCTGCTATGTCCACGGCAACCCTTTTAGCAAAGAGAAAGGCCCATGAAAGAAGCAAGGGGAATTAGTAATACAATTTTTTCTATCTTTCAGTCTGGACTCAATGTGTCTCTCAAAGGAACATACACCACATAGCATATTAATGAGGAATTTTATAGTATTCATTCATGAACCTTGATTTATTCATTTCAGCTCTGTTCTGGGCATGTCTGAAAGCAGTGCAAGAGGTGAGATCTACAGGGGCTAGCAGAGAAGGCTCAAAGGAGGGATCAGACATGCTACCAAGATCAGAATGTCTTTGTGTGAATGCAACTTCATCCAGCTGTGAGTACAGCTGCTGTTACGATAATGACCTGTGAGCATGACTGTGTGATGCTACTTCAGGGTCTCTTGATAATTTAAAAAGTGTCAGTGTGCAACCTGGAGTTGCACAGGCTCTATCTATTTAACTTCACTCCAGTCTCATCAGCACCGAAATGAATAATGCAACTGAGTAACACAATTCAGTTCTCTTTCCTTATCTTACAGCTAAACCATATTTCTTCTTCAAACACAATGCATTTGGGCAAGGTTTATTCAATAATCATCTTTACAACAAGAATATTAGTATATATCTCTAAGGATTCTCAAGTAATTCTAAGTATAGAATTACTGCTTCCTCCATGTATTGTGTTATTTTTTGCAAAGATGAACAGAATATGGTTCCAATTCCTCATCTTATTTACATCATTGATATTATCTTTAAGTACTTGATCCTGTAATTTATAAAAAATAAATAGGTCATGACTATAAAATGCTTTCTGAGGGCTTTCTGAAAAGTCTGGTATTAGTGAACCTGCTCTTCTAAGGCTTCCATCTTCTCTTTAAAAAAAAAAAAAAAAAAAAAAAAAGAGGTCTCCAAAAACCATGTTCTGCTCTTGACAGTACCAATTTTCCTTCAATATATTAATTTTTTTCCTTTAAGTTAATTTTATTTATTATTGTTGTATTGCAATTGTTTCATTTTCCCCCTTTGCTCTTCCCTGCCCCCTCCCTCAGTCAATCCCCAGCTTGCTGTCCATGTCCATGGGTCCTCCTCACTAGTTCCTCAACTGATCCCTTCCCCCACTTTACCCCTTCTCTCCTCTCCCCCTAGTCACCATTATTCTGCTCCTCTTTTTTTCCAGTGTCTCTTGTTTCTTTCTGCTCACCTATATGTTTTGTTCATTAGTTTCCTGTATTAAGTGAGAACATACGGTATTTAACTTTTGCTGCCTGGCTTATTTACTAAGCATAATACTCACCAGTTCCATCCACATTGTTGCAAAAGGTAAAAGCTTCTTTCTTTCTGCTGTGTAGTAATCCATTATATAAATGTACCAATGTTTTTTGATCCATTCATCCACTGAAGGGAACTTAGGCTGTTCCCAGCGTTTGACTATTGTAAATAGTGCTGCTATGAACATAGAAGTACATGGGTTCTTCGGGTATAGTCCTAGTAGTGGAATTGCTGGATCAAAAGGCAGTTCCATTTTTAGTTTTTTGAGGAACTTCCATACTGTTTTCCATAGTGGCTGCACCAGTCTGCATTCCCATCAACAATGCACCAGGGTTCCCTTTTCTCCACATCCTCTCTAGCACTTGCTGTTTGTTGATTTGTTGGTGATTGCCATTCTGACAGGTGTGAGGTGGTATCTTATTGTGGTTTTAATTTGCTTCTCTCTGATGGCTAGTGCTGTTGAGCATTCTTTCATATGCCTTTGGACCCTTTGTATGTCTTCCTCAGAGAGGTGTCTATTCAGGTCCTTTGCCCATTTTAAAAAAATTTTTTTAAATATTTTATTTATTATTTTTAGAGAGAAAGGAAGAGAGAGAGGGAGAGAGACATCAATGTATGGTTGCCTTTCACCTGCCTCCAGCTACAGACCTGGCTGGAGACCTGGCTTGCAACCTGGTTCTTTGCCCTGGCTAGGAATCGAACCAGCGACCTTTGGGTTCACAGGCCAGTGCCTTATCCATTGTGCCATCAGCCAGGGCCCTTTGCCCATTTTTTAAATTGGGCTGTCTGTCTCCTTGTTGAGTCACATAAGTTCTTTATATATTTTGGAGATCAAACCCTTGTCTGAGGTATCATTGGCAATTATGTTTTCCCATACAGTTGGGTCCCTTTTAATTTTGTTGGTGTTTTCTTCAGCTGAACAGAAACTTTTCAGTTTGATATAGTCCCATTTGTTTATTTGCTCCTTTATTTCCTTTGCCATTGGAGAAGTATCACTGAAAATATTTCTGCATAGGATATCTGAAATTTTCCTGCCTATGTTTTCCTCTAGGACTTTTATGGTGTCACAGCTTATGTTTAATTCCTTTACCCATCTTGAGTTTATTCTGGTGTATGGTGTAAGTTGGTGGCCTAGTTTTATTTTTTTGTAAGGCCCTGTCTAATTCTCCCAACACCACTTATTGAAGAGGCTATTTTCCCTCCATTTTATGTACCCTCTTTGTTGAATATTAATTGACCATAGAGTCCTGGGTTTATTTTTGGGCTCCCTATTCTGTTTCATTGATCTATATGTCTATTCTTATGCCAATACCAGATTGTTTTTATTACAGTGGCTTTGTAGCATAGTTTGAGATCCTGTATTGTGATTCCTCCTCCTTTGTTCTTCTTTCTCAAGATTGCTGTGGCTATTTGTGGGTGTTTTTGACTGCATATTAAATTTTTGCAGTATTTTTTCTATATCATTGGTATTTCAATTGTGATTGCATTGAATCTATAGATTGATTTGGGTAGCATGGATATTTTAATGATGTTAATTCTTCCCATCCATGAACACAGTATATGCTTCCATTTATTTGTAGCTTCCTTAATTTCTTTCTTCAGTGTTCTATAGTTTTCTGAGTATAGCTCTTTTACCTCCTTGGTAAACTTTATTTCTAAGTACTTTATTTTTCTTGTTGCTATGATAAATGGGATTTGTTTTCTAGCTTCTACCTCTGATGTTTCATTATTGGTATACAAAAATACTTTTGATTTCTGAATATTGACTTTGTATCCAGCTATTTTGCTAAATTTGCTTATTAGGTCAAGTAGATTTTTGGTGGAGTCTATCGGATTTTGTATGTACACTATTATGTCATTAGCAAATAATGACAGTTTTCCTTCCTCCTTTCCAATTTGGATACCTTTGATTCCTTTTTCTTCTCTGATAGCTATGACTAGAACTTCCAAAATGATGTTGAACGGAAGTGGAGTGAGTGGACAACCTTGTCTTGTTCCTGATCTTAGGGGGAAAGCTTTCAGTTTTTAACCTGTTGAGTATGATATTGGCTGCAAGTTTCTCATATATGGCCTTTATTGTGTTGAGGCATGTTCTCTCTATTCCCATTTTGCTGAGCATTTATTAAATGGTTACTGCACTTTATCAAATACTTGTTCAGCATCTGTTGATATGATCATATAGTTTTTGTTTTTAATTTTGTTTATGTGGTATATTACATTTATCAACTTGCAAATGTTGTACCATCCTTGAATCCCTGGGATGAATCACACTTGATCATGGTATATTATCTTTTTAATGTATTGCTAGATCACTATTTTGTTGAGAATCTTAGTATCTATGTTCATCAGTGATATTGGCCTATAGTTTTCTTTCTTAGTTGTGTCTTGACCTGGTTTTGGGTTTAGAATAATATTGGCCTCATAGAAAGAGTTTGGGAGTCTTCCCTCTTCTTGGATTTTTTGGAATAGTTTGAGAAGGATAGGACTTAGTTCTTCTCTAAATGTTTGGTAAAACTCACCTGTGTAGGCAGTTGGTCTGGGGCTCTAGTGCATTGGGAGTTTTTTGATTACTGCTTCAAATTCATTAGTTGTTATGGGTCTATTCAGGCTTTCTGCTACTTTTGGATTCAATTTTGGTAGACTATACATTTCCAGACACTTGTCCATTTCATCCAGGTTGTCAAATATCTTGTCATATGGTTGTTTGTAGTAACTTCTTACAATCCTTTATATATATTTTTTCCAATCCTTTGTATTTCTTAAGTAGCAGTTGTGATTTCTCCTCTGTCATTTGTAATTTTGTTTATTTGGGTCCTCTCTCTCTCTCTCTCTTTTTAAAAATGATTCACATTTTAATATGGATATGAGGTTGAAAAAAAGTGACTCCAATATATAAATTAAACATGAAATTAAATAATTAAGAAGTGAGATGAATTAAAAGGGAAAATAATCAAGTTTCCTTAGAACATCAGCCAAAAACAAGATTTTATATGTAATGGATGTTGATTATGTTGAAGTGTGGAGTTCCTTACAGTCATTATCTCATGTTGTCCTAAATATATATCATAAAATTAGGGACTTTTACTCCATATTTTTCAAGTGTTCAAACTAAGATGAAGAATAATGATAAAGAAGCCCATGTTTACAAAGCTAGTAACTAATGAAAACCCTATCCATTTATCTCCTAGCTTTAGGTCATAGCCATTATATCTACATTGTCTCTAAGATAAGTTCCCAGCAAGCTTTGTCTTGGTGCTGAAGACTGTAGGTTTTCATCTATCAGACAAGTTGAGGATGGTGGGAAGAGACCAGATGGTTGGCCTGGGAAACTACATGTAGTTCAGCATTAGTGGTACAGTCTTGCTTCTGGAGAATGCTGAACTGACTGTGAGGCTGAAGAAAGAGACACCGTGCAGGTCATAGACTGTTCAAATTACACTGCCAAGGAGGGTGGGAGTAATTCACAATCAGTAAAGAAGGTTCACCTAGATACGCGGGTATTCATTAATCGTGGCATGTAAAACCCATTTGTCCAATTCTTCATATGAATTGGTGGTTATTGGCTGGGAAGAGAAATATTCAACTCCAGTCCACTCTAGCCACCCTGTCCCACCACAATTCAAAAAAGGTTTCCTTCATTCTGCCTCTCTCTTTTTTTCTTGATGAGTCTGGTTAAAGGCTTGCCGATCTTGTTTATTTTTTTCAAAGAACCAGCTCCTATATTTATCGATTCTTTGAATTTTAGTTTTATTTTCTAAGTCATTTAATTCTGCTCTGAACTTGATGATTTCCTTATTTCTACTTGCTCTGTGCTTTGTTTGTTGTTGTTCCTCTAGTACTTGTAGCTTTATGGTTAGATTGTTTGTATAAGCTTCTTCTCACCTTTTAATGTAGGCCTGTATTCCTATGAACTTCCCTCTGAGGTCTGCCTTTGCTGTGCCTCATAGATTTTGGGCTGTTGTGTATTCATTTTCATTTGTTTCCAGAAACTTTTTGATTTCTTCTTTGATCTCATTGTTAACCCATTCATTACTTAATAGCATGTTATCCAGTCTCCATAAATTATAATGTTTTTGGTTTTTTCCCTTCGGGTTGTTTTCTAGTTTCATGCCATTGTGATCTGAGAAGATGCTTGGTATGATTTCAATTTTCTTGTAATTTTGGAGGCTTGTCTTGTGATCTACCATGTGGTCTATCTTTGAGAAAGTTCTATGTGCATTTGAAAAGGATGTGCATTTGCTTCTTTGGATTGAAAGGTTCTGTATATATTAGTTAAGTCCATTTCCTCTAGAGTGTTGTTCAATGCCACAATATTCTTGGTGTTTTTTTGCTTGGAAGATCTGTACATTGTCGATAATGGAGTATTAAAAATCCCCTACTGCCCTGGCTGGTAGCACAGTGGGTAAGGTGCTGGCCTGCGAACCCAAAGGTCTCAGGTTCAATTCCCCAGCCAGAGCACATAACCAGGTTGCAAGCCAGGTCTCCAGTCAGATCTATGGCTGGAGGCAGGTGAAAAGCAACCATACATTGATGTCTCTCTCCCTATCTGCCTCTCTCCCTTCCCCTCTTCCTAAAAATAATGAAATAAAATCTTAAAAAAAAAAAAAAAAGAATCCCCTACTATTAGTGTGTTGCTGTCCATATCCTTCTTGAAATCCTCCAAGATTTTCATTATATATTTAGGTGCTCCTATGTTAAGTGCATGTATGTTTATAAGGGTTATATCTATGGCCTTCATTGTAAAATCTATTTTGTCTGAAATAAGTATTTCTACCCCAGCCTTTTTTTAATGTCCATTTGCTTAATATATATTATTTTCCATTCCTTCACTTTCAGTCTGTGTCAATCTTTTGTTCTTAGGTGGGTCTCTTGTAGACAGCATATATGTGGGCAATGTTTTCTTATCCATTCAGCTACCCTATGTCTTTTGATTGTTGCATTCAATCCATTTACATTTAAGGTTATTATTGATAGCCATGTTTCCTGTTTGTACCTGTGTTCCTCTCTGTTTCTCTGTTTCTCCATCTTTTTAAAAGCAGACCCTTTAGCATCCCTTGCAATGCTGGTTTGGTGGAGATGTATTCTTTTAGTCTTCTCTTGTCTGGGAAACTCCTTATTTCACCTTTCATTTTGAATGAGAGCATTGCTGGGTAGAGTATTCTATGTTTCAGGCCTTTGTTTTTCATTACTTGGAATCTTTTTTGCCATTCCCTTCTGGTTCGTATTGTTTCTGTTGAGTAATCATTTGATAACCTTATAGGAGCCCCCTTACATGTTATTTGCTGTTTCTCTCTTGCTACTTTTAGGATTCTTTCCTTGTCTTTGAAATTTGCCATTTTAATTATGATGTGTTTTGGAGTGGGTCTGTTTGGGTTCATCTTCATTGGGACCCTCTGTGCTTCCTGAACTTGAATAACATTTTCACTCATCAAGTTAGGTAAGTTTTCTGTCATTACTTTTTCAAATAGGTTTTCTATTCCTTGTTTCTCTTCTCCTTCTGGATCCCTGTGATGTGGATATTATTGCCTTTCGAGTTGCCCTGCAACCATCTTAAAACGTCTTCATTCTTATTCAGCATTTTTTCATTCTGTTTTACTGTCTTGGGATATTTTTCTAGGTTGTCCTCCAGCTCGCTGATCCAATCCTCTGCCTCCTCTAGCCTGCTGCTGATTCCTTCTACTGTATTTTTCAACTCAGAAATTGTATTCTTCAAGTCTGCCTGGTTCTATTAATAGTTTCTATGTCCTTTTTAATGCTGGTGTAGTTCTCAGTAAGTTCCTTGTAGCTTCCCTGGAGTTGTTCACAGTTCCCCTGAGTTATTTGTAGTTTTCTTTGATCAACCTGAGTTCATTGTGCTTCTCTATCATCATTATCTTGAATTCCATAACTGATAGTTTGTTTGCCTCTACTATTTCATTTACCTATCTTTCTGGGGATTCCTCCTTTCCTTTTGGTAATGGACTGCTCCTTTTTCTCCCCATTTTTAGGTTTCTCTTCTTGTTTGCTTTTGCTATTTAGATAGCCTTTTTTGAGTTCCTGTCTTTGTGATGTGACCCTTTGTCAGACAGAGGTACACTATCTTACATCCTGGATTCACCTCTGGTTATGTCAGATCAATCCATAGTCTGGGCCTAGTCAGCCTGTTGAAGCCAACCAGGAATCCACTGTCTTTGGCTGTGTCCTTCAGTTTTTAATCCAGTTGACCTGTGCTCAACTATCAGGTGTTGTTACTGCTGGGCAAGACTGATTGCTCTATTATAAACCAATCAATCTGAGATCAGTGGTTATCTTAGCTGCATCTGAGCCTGGTGGCTAATCACAGTCTGATTGGATTACAACTTGACAGGACAGTAGATTCAGTTGTAAATCAAGGAATCTGTTATCAGCCGCCAGGTCCAAGTGTCACTGGGCTAGACAGATTAATTCAGTTGTGACCTGATGAGTCTGTGATCAGTGGTCACCTTAGGTACCGCTGGGTCGGGCCAATTAATTCAGTTATGAACCAATGAATCTATGGTCAGCTACCAGGCTCAGGTGCCACTTGGTGAGACAAATTGATTCAGTTGTAATCCAGTGAGTCTGTGATCAATTGCCAGGCTCAGATGTAGTTTGCCAAGACAGATTTGGTTGTAAATCAATGAATCCGTGATCAGTGGCCAGGCTCAGGTGCCGCTGGGCTAGACAGATTGATTCAGTTGTAATCCTATGCACCTGTGATCAGCCACCAGGCTCACACGCCATTGGGCAGGACTCACGGGCTGACCCAGCTATAAACTAATGAGTTTGTAATCAGACCCCAGGCTCAGACCGCAGGGCAGGAGAGATTTATTCAGATGTAAATCAATGAATTGTATTCGGGCACTAGGCTCAAGCACCATTGGGTGGGGCAGATTGCTTCCAGTGGGTGGGGCTATGAGGACCCCTCATAGGGAAGCAGCTTGATGCAGCTGCCTGAGGTGTGGGTGATGAGTCAGCACTGGGACCCCACTGCTGCTTCCTCACTTCTGTCCTCCAAGCCACTGCTGCAAACTCTCCCCAAACATCTCCATTCCACTCTGCCCTCCCTCCACTGGAGCCAGGGTAAGCCAGGGGTAAATTTTCATTTGTGGACACTTTAGTAATTCTGTCTCCAGCACTCTCAGGCTACTAAACCCTGCAGCTTTCTGCCCTTCTGCTGTTTTACTTTCTGCTTGTTACTATAGGCTGGGAAACCCAGCGGGGGGACCAGAACCCCCCCTTCTCGGGTGGAGCCCCTGGCTTTGTCCCTTCGGCTGCTGCCTCTGGTGGGGGCCCAGCCAGCCCTCTCGAGTTTCCGTGATTCCTACCAGTCATGTTGTGATGAAGTGTCCTCTTCTGTTCAGTCTGTGGTTATAAGCTTTCTAGGTGATGTTCTGTTGGTTATTCCAGATGATTTTTTTCTCAATTAAATTGTAATGCCTGATGGGTCCTGGAAGGAGATTGGTATAGCTCCACTTACTCCTCCACCATCTTGGTTCCCCCTCCAATGTTATTATAATATTTCTTTTGTGTTTAACTTAGGAAGAAAGCATTTGATACATTTGTGAGATTTTCAAAAGAATCTAACTAACACTGTTGGTGATATTCAAAGATTGAAAAGCAATCAGTGTTTTAGTGGGATGTTCCTGACTTAATTAAAAAATTGGATTATCTGTCCCAACTCAGAAAATAACATAAAGGAACAGTTTTTAATATACAGAGATTTCATAGGATGCAGAGAGCTCTTACCCATGGAATTAGTAAAACAAAAAAAGTTTGTGTTCACAATATTCAGAGATTGGCTTATATAAGCAGCATAATGAATTCTGCCAATACTGTGCAAGATTATGCCTATGATGACTTAGGAGATTTAAAGAAGCAGAATGTTGATTCTGAGGAACAAAGAGCTTTTGAGGATTTATTAATTTGTTAAGGCCATCATTACAAAATACCATAGATGGGGTGGCATAAATAATATAAATTTATTTTCTCTCAATCTGGAGGCTAGAATTACAAGATCAAGGTATCAGCAGGTTTGGTTTCTTCTGAGGCTGCTTTGCTTGGCTGACAGATGGTCACTGCCTTGCTGTGTCCACACATGGTCATCTCTTGGTCTATGTTGTTTGTGCTCTAATCTGTTATAAGGACATCAGTAATAATGGATTAAGCCCCCCTACATGATCTTATTTTATTTTAATGACCTTTTTAAGGACTCTATCTCCAAAACAGTTACATTTGGAAACACAGGAGAAGAGATTAGGACTTCAACATACAAATTTTGGGAGGACACAGTTCAGCCCATAAAACTGGGAAGTGTGTTATTCTAGATCTATCAGACTCTAGATCCAGGAAATGTGGAAGCAGTTCATAGTATTTCCCAATGAATGATCTTAACTATTTGCATAATAATTCTAGGAGGTCCAGGGAAAGATGCCTCACATACAATAGTACTTGCATATATGGCTATACATGCAGAATAAGAGTCCATTACTACTGTAACATAGTGATGTTCTTAAATAAAGATCATTTTAAAAGTTACATTTTCTTCCCAGAGCCTTTGTTAAAGTTTTTAGGTTGTTTCAACAACATGTTGATCAACAAATTTACATTTTTTTCATAAAATAGGTACTTACATGGTCTACTTGACAGAACAGGCCAACTTCTATAACATCCCCCAAATTTTGGATGCTAAAGTGCATCTCTCTTATGCAAAGTCTAGTAAATGCTTCTTATTGGGAAGCTCTACTGGGCAATTCTCCAACTGATCAATTAAGGAAGTGGGCACTCCCCTTCATATGGCACTACTATTGTAAATACGTGAATTCCAAGGTTTCCACGAAAGGGGAATAGAGCATAAAGAAGACACACAAGAGCCTTGCCTCCTTGACCTAAATGTGAAATAGATCACTTCAATTTGCATTGGCTAGAACCAGTCATATGTTCCTTCTTAGATTCAAAGGTCCTTGGCTGGACAGATGCTTCCCAGTAACAACTCTCACTATGAATACTGAATTTGAATTCTTTGATGGCCTAGTGACCTCTGCTATGCCCAGCAAATCCAATGTAGGTTTCTTTCAGTTCCATTGAATTGCCAAGACAGTGGTTAAAGGTCAGACTACCTAACTTGAATCCTGGCTGTGCTGCTTCCTGGTCATGTGACCTTGGAAATATTGCTCAGTTCTGACCAACTTAGAACTGATCAACTCATCAATAAAATGTTAGTTTTATTCAGAGGATTGAACAAACTAACTGTGAAGCACTTAGAAAATATCTAGACAACAGCCTTCCACAAGTGTTAGCTATTTTTATTATTCTCATAAAGCCCATTCCTACCACAATTCCTTGTGACATAGGCTCAGGCAGTTTCAAGAACCCATAGCCCTGGCTGCAGCAGAGAATTCAAGTGTGAGAACTCTGCCCAACAGAGGTGGCTGTAACTGATTGAATGGACCAATATCCTCTCTTACAAAGGCTGAGTGTGTGGCACTTAGGGTAAGCCAGCAGTTTATTGTGGAAGGAGAATTCAAAAATGAAAAGAACGAAACCAATCAAATGCCTAGAGAAAAAGCAATGCTTAGAAGCCCTGAGACAATAAAAGCTAAGAGTAGTCATAAACTATGAATGTGGCAAGAGCTAAGATAGACAGCGGAGAGTACGGCATAGTAGGATTAGCCACTACAAAGAACAGCTTGAGATCCCAGAATGTATAGAACTGCAATAAGGATCCCGAATGACCTAGATTCATTCCAGTGGGGAAAGAAGGTATGACTATAAGATATTTGTCTTCCATACCTTAGGGCCCCATTACTTAAGATTCCCTAGAATGTCATTTTGGCTTGTGATTTGAAAGAATCTATAATCACAGCCACTGTGATTAATTTGAAACTTTGAAGTCATTTTGGTACTTTTTTCTTTTCTGATAATGCAAGTGTGGTGGCTGTGACTATTAGTTCACAGATATAGATGGACAAAAAATTGTTTTACCTTTCAAGATACTTTCTGATTCTGAGCTCATGACCACCATTGCATCAGGTGTGTAGAAATTTAATTTGTTTTATTATTGGAGCTTGATTCCTATTTACCCAGGGTTGTTCATGGTTCACGAATCTTTTGCAGCTAAGACATTAGCAGGTGGTAGAAAGCCCACTGGTCATTGGTTATCTCTTTGCAGCCCTGAATATGTTCTGTCTGCATCATCCCTTCAGGTCCAGCAGCTCACAGCTGCTTCTGTACCACGATTGCAGCATGGATATTCTTTTACCAAAGCTAAGAATTCCATGACTTGGGTCTCATGCAATCTGCAGCAATTCATTCCTGGAGTCAACCTTGATCTCTCCCTTGCAATATTACCTAAAGTATGATTCAGGTTGCCAAGTCCTTTGGCCCCCAATAAACCTGTACAATTTTCCCACTAAACTGAGAGAAGTCATCCCTGGCTGGTGGCTCAGTGAATAGGCACCAGCCTGTGATCCCAAAGGTTGCTGGTTTGATTCCCAGCCAGGGCACATAACCATGTTGGTTGCAAACTAGGTCTCCAGCCAGGTCTGTAGCTGCAGGCAGGTGAAAGGCAACCATACATTGATGTTTCTCTCCCTTTCTCCCGTCCCCTCCCTCTAAAAATAATAAAGAAAATATATATTTTTTATTTAATTAAAAATAAATAAACTGAGAGAAGTCATTTTACTTCAACTTTATCCAAGTCATTTTGTGTCTTCCTGCAATTTCTCTCCTGTACTGAGGGTTGTTAGCCTTTTGAAATAAAAGCCAAAAGTTTTCTAAGCAACTTCAATACCCATCCTTACTACATACTTCCTCTTGAAGAGAACTCAGACCTGGCCACCTACAAATATGAGAGGAAGAAAAGGGGAAGAGAAAGGGAGGTAAATATTTCCAAAAAAAAAAAAAAAAAAAAAAAAAAAAATATATATATATATATATATTTGTTTTAGATAACCTAGAACCTCATCTTCAAATTTTATGGTCAGTACACATAGCAATTATAGATCCTTAGAGTTAGAATACAAAGTGAGGCAAAAGTAAGCCTACAGTTTTGAATTTAAGAAACAGAGTTTACTCATGTATTATTATTATTTAATTTTATTGTTGTTGTATTACATCCATCCCCTTTTTGCTCCCCTCTGTCCCCCTCCCCACCCACCCATTCCCCCCAAAGTCATGTATTATTTTTTATTTATTATTGTACTGTTTTCCATACAAACAACTATAAAGTTCCTTTTGCCCCACCCTGTATTTACTAGCTTAACTTCTTAAGTCCTGATTTCTGATTCTCATTCTCATTTTATTAGCTTTATTAGGTATGCCTTATAAACAAATGCCTTTTCCTACCTATTTTACTTGGTATTGATTTTTTTAATTGATGGAATTTATTGCCATAGTATGCAGGGGTAGTAGCTAAGATTTATTAGATTACAGGAATAAAGATGTAACTCAAGCTTTTAGAACCCAGAGAGACAGAACATGGCTTGAGAACTGGAAGGTGTTTTATGATGGCTAGCAGTTCTAGTGAGAGTACAAGCTCCCAATGATCCCCATATGCTCCACAACACTATTCTTCATAACAAAGATTCAACTCTCTTATCTCATTGTCCTCCTCTGTGTTAGATGTCTTCAATAAACTGACCATCTTCTTTCTCTCACCATAAGGAGAAGCTTAGCCCCCATCACTACTTTTAATTTATTGATCTTAGAGAGAGGAAAAAAATAGAGAGAAACATCAATATCTTGTTCCACTTATTTATGCATTCATTGGTTGATTCTTGTATACACCTGCACCAATGGTGGGGATTGAACCCACAACCTTGGTATATTGAACAACACCCTAATCAACTGAACTAACTGGTCAGGGCTTTTAGCTCATTTTAGCTTCCTATTCTTCCTTCTTCTTATTGGCTTCTGCTATTTACTTTTTCTTAATCTTTGTCTTTCAGTTTTGGCCTTTCCCACCAGTTGAACACCTTCCAAAGAAAGATGGTATTCATTAGACTAATTAGCTACAATTATTCTCATTTGACAGAGTTTTCATGACAGATTAACTTCTAGGTTATTGACTGGATAAGTTATTGGCTTTGCTTGGATCATGTAAACTGACTGTGTTCTTACCAATTGTGGTTAAGGTGAGAGAGTCATTTTATATAACAGGATTCTATGCAGAAGTAAAACTCTGCAAGAGGACTCTAGGGAAGAACCTTATTGAAAGCGCTGTGGCAGGCCGGTATCCTGAGGTTTAACTTGTTCAGTATTGCTGTTAAAGGTAGGATAGATAAGGCAAATATTGCTTTAAGAATATAAATACATCCTTTCCCTTTGGGGATAAAAGCTCACTGACTCATGCAGACATGGTTTGTTTTCATGACCCCTGTGAAGCAATGACCGGGGTCCTAATTGGTATATTTCCCAAAGTCTGGGTTAGTCTAAGTAAGACCTTATATGTGGGAAAAGTAAAAATAAATAAAAAGAAAATGTGAAAGAAAAAATAAAAAATTTTAAAGACCTTATACAACATGGTAGCCCATGACTACAAAATGAAGTTAGTTTATATTTGTCTCTAAATTATTATGGAGCCCACATGACTCCCTTCAAATATTCCTTCAATAATTCTAATGATGACATTTGATCTCTAGATTATTTTATATATCCATTTGCCCAGTTTCCACTACTCTGTAAATACAAATAAGGTCATGTTAAGAGAAATAAACCAGTAGTCATCCACTCATGCCATCATCTGCATAATGCAGGACTTCAGTCCCTTTTTGCAATATCACTTTCTTGAGGTGGTTAGGCATCTTCAGTGGGTGTTTCCCATATGCTCACAAGCACTTCCTGATTCAGCAGCCACCCACCAGGTACCACATTCACTCACTGGTACCTGGAGCCCTTCCACCAGCTCTGTGCTTCCCTGGCAGGATCTGGCTCTGCTCTGCTAGCATGGTGCTTCTGCTTGGTTCTGTCGATGTTCAGGAGGCCTGTGGATCATTTGATGGGTTCTACGGACACCAAGCTCCAAAAAGATATTGCAACTGTGCTACAGGGCCACTCAGCTTCTGTTCTGACCAACAGGCATGGCAGTGCTTCCTGGTCTTGGCCACAGCTCTCTGCCTGCCAGTGCTTCTCACTAAGCACATCACAAAGGCAATAAAGGAGGATACTTCTTTTTCTCTTGGCTTCTGCTCTAATAGGGGAATTCAAATCAATGGTGTTGCTGTTTTACAGCCTTCAGTGAAACAGCACCTTAATTTTTACTTACAGTCCTTTGTTAGCCCCAAACACACACTCATGGGACTTCTGAAAATGAGCTAAATGATAGTCACAAAGTTACCCGCAGAGCACTATTCTCCAATTAGGGCTCTCCTACAAACTAAAGTTCTTTGCTTCTGACTTGGTCTTTCTTCAAGACCCACCCTCCAGTCTGCCTGCGATCCCCACTCATGCCTGAAATTTACCTAATTTCAAATTGGGACTTCCTGCTACATTTCAATACTATTTGGTATGTATATTGTTGCTTCCCAGTGCTATCTGCCAAGATAAAAGGAGATTTTCAAGTAGTGTTGTACATATATGTATGCTGTTTCCATCACTACAAAAGAACCAAGGCATCACTATGGACAGTGGCAAGTGATAACGTAGTGACAGAAAATACTGTAGAGATGAGAAAAACATCATGTTAGAACCAACTGCTTAGCCTCTAATTATAATTTATAATTAATTATAGACTTGTCAGGTTTCAGCAACTTTGCAGAAATTATTGCAAAAATAATAAATTATTGAAACCAGAATCTTAGAATAATTTAGAAAGCTGTCAGTAATTCAAATAACAACCAAAATAAAGACTGAATCATCTATCGTGATAACTCATAGAAAGTGACTACGTCAGATTTGGTTAAACCAATTTTAATCCACATTACGATAGAATTAAATAAGAGATACTAAAATGAAATGTTGAGCTAATTTTGTTGAGAAATGCTAAAAAAATTAATTAGAGGTTCATGAACAAGTTACCATGAACTAGATAAATTTAACTATAAATCTGATTATAACTCACTATTAATCAAACTTTTAAATCTTCTACTGAGTTTACATATTTCTTTGGTTTCTGTAGCATATGTTATTTCTTAGTTTGCTTTTTGTACATTTCTAGAAGAACATTTTTTTCATAGTAAGCATTCCAAAAAGTATGATAATGAAAGAGTAAATGAATGATTGGCATGTGTAAGAGAAGGAATGTTTCCCTTAACTATTTTGGCCCATGTTTTTGCAGCAGTATGGCAAAGTGGCTAGGACTATGGACTAGAGCCAAACAGTCTGGGTTCACATTAGACTATCTCATAGGATTGTGGTGAGGATTAGATGAGATTTCACATGTAAAATCCTTAGAACATTGACTGACACACAGTAAAGAAAGAGAGATTTCTGTTATTATTCCTTTCAGTTATGTATGAATATTCCATTTTAAGTATTAAAAACTTTCAAGAATTTTGAACTTTTTGACTTACCTATAATTAATGTGTTTTGCAGCTGAAGGCTTAATTTTAAGAAATTTTCTGAATAGGGAACATTTTTAAATCCGTTGGCTAAAAAGAAAAAAGATATCCAAGAGCTTTGACTGTGAAGAATGAGAATCCTGGGGTCTGGGGGCAATCCTGTCAACAGAAGATGGGTACTGATGGGTAAGGCAAAAGGTAGATGTGAGATCCCCAATCACAAAGGGACTAAAGAAAACCAATGTACCCTTATTACCAATGCGCACACCACAGGTCTGGTCACCATATAAACTTGATCTTTTTTTTTTTTTAATTTTTAATTTATTATTTTTAGAAAGAGGGGAAGGAAGAGAGGCAGAGAGAGAGAGACACCTCAATGTATCGTTGCCTTTCACCTGCCTTCAGCTACAGAACTGGCTGGAGATCTGGCTTGCAACCTGGTTATGTACCCTGGCTGGGAATCGAACCAGCAACATTTGTGTTCACAGGCTGGCACCTTATCCATTGTGCTACCAGCCAAGGCCTAAACTTGATCATAATAAAGATATCAATGCAATTTTGGGGGGAAAATTTTCCCTATGTAACAACTTCCAAATGTAACCATTTCTTACATTTCATAAATGGACCATGTAAATAGATATTATGGTCACATCTCTGAGACTACCTCTAATTTGTGCCACAGATGGGTTTGCAATTACTTGAATTTAAGACTCAGACTAATAGAGTCCCACCTCAAGCTCACCTTGTGTGACGTGTTCTGCTTCTGCATCAGTGTCGTGCCTGTCAGCGAGCACATCCAGTTACTACCACTCTGTAGAGTTCCCCCACCTAAATGCTGTTGTCAATAGACATTTAGTGTTACACTTGTGTTGCTGTGGTTCCTGTAGTATAAAGCTCAAAGGAACGGAAAGCCTTTCTTGCACCCATACATTATATATTTCTTGAAAAAAGAAGCTGACATTCTTTTGTGAATGTGAATGTGGCAAAGAATTTTTTATTATACCCTCGTTGCTTCACACATTTATGCAACCAGCATTCCATGTAGGTGTTTGTTCTGCACTACATCAGAAACTTTGCTTGAATTGAACCAGTACAGAAAGTCGTAACAACTACTACTGGTAAGAATTTTTAAACAAATGACTGACTTCAGATGAATGCCTGTAGTATTTCATTGTTAAGGATGACATTGACTACTTGTTTCAGATAAGTAATTATTATAATAATAACAGAGAGGACTGCCATTTAAGTTTGAATCAAGGAGGTGGTCACTGACTTCTCATTAAACACATTTTCAATATTTATCTAGATGAATTTCCAAACATTTTCCTTTAATTGTTTAATGTCATAAATTTTATATATAACATATATATACAGATGTTAGCATTTTTAAAATTTTATCTTTATTGTATTTTCCCTTTACCATTTAGTCTCCTTATACCCCCCTCCCTTAGCAATCACCACATTGCTGTCCATGTCCATGAGTCCTTTTTCCCTTCTGTTCAATCCCTCCTCCCCCTCAACACTCCCCACCAACTGTCATCCTGCTTTCTATCTATGAGTTTGTCCTCATTTTCCCTGTTAGTTCCATTTGTTTGTTTGACTCCACATATGAGTGAAATCATATCATATTTGTTTTTCTCTGACCAGCTTATTTCACTTACCATAATGTTCTCCAGGTCCACTCATGCTGTTTCAATCTTTCTTCCTTTTACAACCAAGTAGTATTCCATTGTATAAATGTTCCATAGTTGTTTTATCCACTCATCTACTGATGGACAGTTGGGCTGCTTCCATATTTTGGTGATTGTAAATAACACTACAATGAACATAGGGGTGCTTATGTTCTTTCAAATTAGTGTTTTGGGTTCCTTTTGATATATTCCCAGAAGTGGGATTGCTGGGTCAAGAGGGAGATCCATTTTTAAATTTTTAAAGTATCTCCACATTGCTTTCCATAGTGGCTGCACCAATCTGCATTACCAGCAACAGTACAAAAGCATGTCCTTTTCTCCACATTCTCACCAGCACTTGTTATTTGTTGATTTATTGATGATGTCCATTCTGAGAAGTGTGAAATGATATTTCATTGTGGTTTTAATTTACATTTCTCTGATGATTAGTGATGAGGGGCATATTTTCATATATCAATAGGCCATCTGTACGTCCTCTTTGAAGACATGTCTATTCAGGTCCTTTGCCCTTTTTTTTTTTTTTTTTTTTTTAAGATTTTATTTCATTATTTTTAGAAAGAGGGAAAAGGAGAGAGGCAGAGAGGGAGAGAGACATCAATGTATGGTTGCTTTCACCTGCCTCCAGCCACAGACCTGACTGGAGACCTGGTTGGCAAACCTTGTTATGTGCCCTGGCTGGGGAATTGAACCTGTGACCTTTGGGTTCGCAGACCGGCGCCTTGTCCATTGTGCTACCAGCTAGGGCTTGTCCATTTTTAATTGGGTTGTTTGGTGTTTTTAGTGTTGAGTTTAGTAAGTTTTTAAATAAATTTTGGATATTAATCCTTTATCAAATGTATCAACAAATATGTTCTTTCATTCTGTGGGTTGTCTTTTACTTTGTTGGTGATTCCTTGCTGTGCAAAAACTTTTTAGTTTGATGTAGTCCCATTTACTTATTCTTTTCTTTTGCTTCCTTTGTCTGGGGAGATATGTCTTATAAAACATTGCTGGAGGCAATGTCTGAGATTTTGCTGCCTATTTTTTCTTTTATGATTTTTATGGTTTCAGGTCTAACACTTAAATTTTTAATTGATTTTTAATTGATTCTTGTGTGTAGTGTAAGAAGGAGGTCCAGTCACTTTTTTCTGCATGTGTCTGTTCAATTTTCCCAACACCATTTATTGAATAGACTATCTTTATCTTATCATATGTGCTTGCTTCCTGTGTTGAATATTAATTGACTGTAAAATTGTGAGTTTGTTTTTGGGCTCTCTATTCTGTTCCATTGATCTGTGATTCTCTTTTTATGCTAGTACCATGCTGCTTTGATTACTATGGCCTTGTATTATACTTTGATACTAGGTAGTGTGATTCCTCCAATTGCGTTCTTCTTTCTCAGGATTGCAGTTACTAAGTGGAGCCTTTTATGGCTCTATATAAATGCTTGAAATATTTGTTCTAGTTCTGTAAATTATGTCATTGGAATATTGATATGATTGAGTTGAATGTGTAATTGCTTTGGGTAATATGGACATTTTAATGATGTAAATTTTTCCTATCTATGAACATGATATGCACATCTACTTATTTATATCATCTTATATTTCTTTCTTCAGCATCCTTTAATTTTCTGAGTCCAGGTCTTTTACATCCTTAAGTTAGGTTTATTCATAGGTATTGTATATTTTTTTAAGCAAATGGGATTATTTTTAAATTTCTCTTTCTGTTCATTCATTATTGTACAGTTACCTGTAGCCTCATCCTACAGGTAACTGAATCAAAGAGAAGAAGCCATGGGCACACAGCTAGCAAGCAACAGACACAACCCGACATACTCCAGAAGCTGGGTGTGTTTATATTACATATCACAGTAAGCTACAGTGGTTGTTATAATAAAGATAATGTCACCCATCACTAATATTATGAGACAGGTAAAAACAGGATAAGCAGTCAAGGAAAATTCATTAGCAGTTTGGGGCAAGGGACAAAAAACACACATGGGTAGAATTGCTCATAGGTGCAATTATGGAAAAACTACAATAATAAATAAATGAAAACTAAATGAAAGAAAATAACAGCCCTGGCTGGTATAGATCACAAGACTGAGTGTCGGCCTGCAAACTGGAAGTTCACCAGTTCAATTCCCAGTCAGGGCACATGCCTAGGTTGTGGGCCAGGTCCCCAGTTGGGGGCATGCGAGAGACAACTAAATCAATGTATCTCTTGCACAAATGCTGCTTCTCTTTCTTTCTTCCTCCCTTCCTTTCCCTCTCTCATTCAAGAAAGAAAGAAAGAGATGAAGAAAGGGAGAAAGGAAAGAAGGGAGAGAGAAAGAAAGAAAAAATGAAAGAAAGAAAGGAAGAAAGAAAATAACATGATACAATTGGACAAATTGTTCAGAAAAAGTTAAGTTTGAGTCATACATAACACATTACACTGAAAAATTCTAAATAAACAACATATAAAATATAAATCTGCATAAAAGAGAGAATTTAAAAAAGTACTTTAGAATAGGGTGGAATTCATAAGTGTGAAATAAACCATGAAGCAATACAAAATAAGACTGATAAAATGAATCACAAAAAAATAAGTGTTTAATTCTTGAATAAATAAAGCTATCAAAAGTTCTGAAAAATGACAAACCATAAACTGGGGAAAATATTTGCAATTCATGTCACAATGGGACAAGGGACAATTCCTTTAATACATAGAATTCCTAAAGGCAATAATGAAATGATCTAGAAATCAAATGAAAAATGGGCAAAGATTTGAACAGCTATTTCCTAAAACTAGAAATTACATTTGGTATTTAAATATAGGAAGAAGTAATTCTTATATTTCCTTCTTACATAAAAACTCAATTCATTAGAAGAGATATACAGAATTTCCAGTCAAAATCAAAGCATAAGAAGGCATGCTTCACTTCCTCACGCAACCACAAAAAAGAGTTAAAATGAAACTCAAGGCAAAAAACACCCAGAACTGTCAGAAAATTGAACTGTATGGAAGTCGGACAACCAAGGATTGAAAGAAACCATGTTCATCCAGGCAGGTAGGAGGTATGGAGACCTGGAGTCAGGGCAGATAGGATATGGTATGGTGCGGAGAGGCAGTGGTGAATGAGGGGTCACACATTCACATGTGGTAGATGAAAATTGGGAGGGATACCCTGGGAGTGAGAAATGCCAGCCCCAGGCCAGACCACACAGCCCAGGGTTCCAGCACCAGAAAAATAGACTTGTAACTTCTGGCTGTAAAAAACAGTGGGGGGTAGAGCAGAGGAAGAAGCTGCCAGTTTCTCAGGAGAATCAATTTAAAGGGTCCACACAGACTTCTAACATATGCAAACCTCCCACTCTGGGAACCACTACCAGGACAACAGCTAGAAGGATGCCAGTCGCACGCATATGGGAAGCAGGTGAAGTGACTGGAAATGAGGTGAGTGCTGGGCAAACCTCCAATAGTCAAGCAGTATTGTCTCCTTCCCCACCCTTCCTACCAACACAATGAAGCGAGTTACCCTGCCCCATACAACTTAACAGGTATGCTAAGATAGGGAGTCAAAGCAGCTCTACATAACACACAGAAACAAACACAGGGAGGCTGCCAAATTGAGGAGAAAAAGAAATATGGCTCAAATGAAAGGACAGGACAAAACCCCAGAAAAAAATATAAACAAAATGAAGATAGCCAACCTATCAGAAGCAGAGTTTAAAACACTAGTGATCAGGATGCTCAGAGAACTCAGAGTATGGCAAAACTCAAGAGGAGAAATTAAGTTTACACTAAATAAAATTTTAAAAAAATCCACAGTGAAGGGAAGGAAGCAAGAGTTCAAATCAACAATTTGGAACAAAAGAAAGAAAGAAGTATTCAGCCAGAACAAAAAGAAGAAATAAGAATGCAAAAAATGAAGGAGAATATAAGAAGACTCAAGGACATCTTTAAAAGTGCCAACATCTGAATCATAGGGATGCCAGAAGGAGAACAGGAAGAGCAAGAAACTGAAAACTTATTTGAAAAAATAATGAAAAAAATTTTCCTAATTTGGTGAAGAAAACAGACATATAAGTCTGAGAAGCACAGAATCCCAAACAAGTTGGACCCAAAGAGGATCACACTAAGATACATTATAATTAAAATGCCAAAGGTTAAAGATAAAGATAAAGAGAGCATCTTAAAAGAAGCAAGAGAAAAGCAAGAGAGTTACCTATAAAGGAGTTCCCATAAGGCTGTCAGCTGATTTCTCAAAAGGAACTTTGCAGGCAAGAAGGGACTGGCAAGAAGTATTCGAATGATGAAAAGCAAGGACCTGCAATGAAGGTTACTCTATTCAGGAAAGCTAACATTTAAAATGGAAGAGCAAATAAAGTGCTTCCCAAACATGGTAAAGCTAAAGGAATTTATCATCACCCAGCCATTATATGAAATATTAAAGGGTCTTATTTTTTTTTTAATCAAAAGTATGAACATTACAATGACAACAAACTTACAACTCTCAACAACTGAATCTAAAAATTAAAACAAAAACTAAGCAAACAACTAGAATAGGAACAGAATCATGGTTATGAACATCATTTGGAGGGTTATCAGCTGTGTGGAGAAAGGGGAAGAATGGGGTGAAAGGTTCAGAGATTAAGAAGTACAATTTAGTAGGGACAAAACAGACAGGGGTATGTTAAGAATAGTATCGGAAAGAGGGAAGCCAAAGAACTTACATGCATGACCCATGGACATGACCTAAGAGGGGCATTGCTGGGGGGAAGGGAGGTACTGGGAGGAGGGATGCAAAGGGAGAAATTGGGACAACTGTAATAGCATAATCAATAAAATATACTTTAAAAAGAAGAGCTAAAAACTCAAATGGCAATACATATTTCATGAAATTACTAAAGCACAAAAACTTCTACAACTTTATTCATAAGGGAGTGATGCAGCAGGCACAGTCATATATTGTTAATGAATGCTATTCAGGTTATTCTCTTCCTAGGACACTTTATATTACCTATCAAAATCACATATGCACATGACTTTTACCTAACAAGTCCTCTCCTGAAATCTATTTCACACACATACTCAACTATAAAAGACTTATGCACATGAAAGTTTACTGAACCATTCTTTGCATTAGAGAAATAAGTTTTTGAAAAATACTAGTTAAATAAATTATTCTTCATCTATAAAATGAAATGATTTGCAGTAAATGAAAAGAATGAAGCAGTTCTGTACTTAGAAGAAGGCATCTCTTACAAATATGTAAAAAAATTATTAGGTAAAATATATTAAAATGTACATACATCCAATGAGAGTATATTAGTGTATTATATGTGTATACTGTTATTTAATAAACATATATTTTAAAATATACACATATCCTAATAAGTACTCATATATATATATATATACACATATATACACTATGTATATGTACTATATATATACACACATATACTATGTATATGTACTATATATATATATATATATATATATATATTCAAAAGTAAGTGGTAATCCAGACACAAACTTGCTGTAGGTGCACATGGAGAGAGCATCAACTCAGTACCTAAGTATACAAGTTTCTTGCACTTCTCTACATTCCTACATTTCTATGCTTCTCCCTTCATATTGACTTCATCATAAAGGTTGTTCCCTTATGGTCATGAGATGGCCACAGCAGTTTTAAGTACTTACACGCAGACATAACTTTTAGCAAAGAAGAGACTCTTTCGGGTTCACTTTCCTAAAATTGAGGTAACCTTTCTAGAAGCCCTCTAGTGGACAAATCCTTAATGTCACATTAGCCAGTGTGAGAGCCTAAACCTGACGGTGGAAATTAAATAACTGAGACCAGTGGTTCTCAACCTAAGTTCATCTTGTCCTCCAAAGAGCATTTGGCAATGTCTGGAGACACTTTGGTCACAGTTAGCAGGGAGGCCATTACTGGCATCTATTGGGTAGAAGCCAGGGATACTGCTAAACACCTTAGAATGCACTGAATAGCCCCAGACAACCCCAAGCCTTGATGGGAATATAAATTGGTATAGTTACTATGGAAAACAGAATGAAGCTTCCTCAAAATAATTTTAAAATATAAATACCACATGATCCAGGAATTTTACTTCTGGGTATATGTCCAAAAACAAACAAACAAATGAACAAAAAAATAAAAATAAAAACAAAAAGGAAACGAAATGAGTATGTCAAAGAAATATCTACAGCCCCCTGTTCACTTATAAGCATATTTGCAACAGCCAAGATACATGTCCATTGACAGATGAATGGATGTAAAAATGTGATATATACAGGAGTGAGCAAAGTAGATTTATAGTTGTGAGTACAAGAAACAGAGTTTATTCTTGTTTTATTATTTATTCTTGTATTATATATTTTCTCCATAAGAACAATATATTTTTAAACATTTTATTTATTATTTTTTAGAGAGAGGGGGAAGGGAGGGAGGCAGAGAGGGAGAGAGACATCCATGTATGGTTGCCTTTCATCTGCCTCCAGCTATAGACCTGGCTGGAGGCCTAGCTTGCAACCTGGTTACGTTCCCTGGCTGGGGATTGAACCAGCGACCTTTGGGTTTGTAGGCCGATGTCTTATCCACTGTGCCACCAGCTAGGGCAAGAACAATAGTCTTGTACTATTGTGTGTGTGTATAATTTAGCCACAATAAAAGAAGGAAATGCTGCCATTTGTGAAAACATGGATGGACTTTGAGGGCATTGTATTAAATGAAATAAAAGACAAAGAAAGATACTGTATGATCTTACTTATATGAGGAATCTAAAAGAAAAGAAAAACAAACCTAAACTCGTACAAAAAGGGATCAGATTTGTGGTTACCAGAGACGGGGGGTAAGAGTGTGTGGGAATTAGATGAAGGTGGTTAAAAGATATATACTTCCAGTTATAAGTACCAGGGATATAATGTACAATATGATGACTTATAGTTAACAGTACTATGTGGTATATTTGAAAGTTGCTAAGAGCGTACAACCTAAAAGTTCTCATCACAAGGAAAAAATAATTTTTTGTAACTATGAGGTGATGGATGTTAACTGAATTTATCTGGTAATTATTTCACAATATACATATGCCATTATATGCTGTATACCTTAAATTAATACAGAACTATATGTCAATTGTATCAATAAAACTGAAAAAATTATCTTACCTGCAAATGTGAATGATATAAAGACTTACTTAGACTAATCATTTGGGGAAGGACCAATGCTGGAGAGTCACCTAACATGACCTCTACAATAACCTTGATTGAGGAAGGTTACATTTCTGAGCACAACCTTTCCATTATGCCTCCCCTTCTAACTCCCTTCCCTGGGTCACGTGCCTCCACTTGCAGCTGGAGTATGGAGGTCTATGAGAGACCCCAGTAGGACCCCATGGCCAGAGCAGGAAAGAGTCATTGGAGGGATGATGGCAAGATCTGTAGAAAAAGAGTCATTGGAAGATGAAGAATCTTGTTTGGTAAGGTAGAAGGGAAATGAACGCTATTTTGGTCTCCACTTACCTTCATCAGCATTTGGTTGGAAATCATGTTAGGGATTAATTTTATTTCATTGTCTTTGGGTTTTATAGTTTACAGAATAGTGTCACCAACTCTATCAGTTTACCTTATTTGTGTGCCAGGGCTCTGAATTTGCAGGCAGCACACAGCCAAATTTATTTTTCTGAACTTTCCTTTTAAATATGACTTGAGACCAACTACCTATCTCCTTGGTAAAGGGCAATAGTTGACCAGGCAGAACATACTGCAACCACGTAGTTTCCAGTTTCTTGATTAAAATCACATTCCAAAAGGACTTTGTTAGGATGGCTGGTGATGCGGGCTGTGAAAGAATTCACAAAGAGAAGAAAAGGCAGAGAGCAAAGCTTATTCATTTTAAAAGAGGGGATAGGGGCATGGTGTGGAGAGAAATACCAGCACTGAAAAAAGGGGGCTTTGAACATTTATTGGATTATAATTGGATTATAAAAGGGTGGGGTGGGGTTGCTGTTCTGTGGCCACCGAGCTGTTAGGGGTGTTTATAACACAGGAGGTTTCTGTTGGTTTTGCGTAAGCTGCAGTTTGCTCCAAAGTTATCTTTTGCCTGTGGCTGTGGGAGCTGATTAGTCATGTTCTGTTCTTGTTTCCCAGTAGTTTCCAGTCCTGGGGACATAAACTCAGAAGAGTAAAGTGGCAGTCATGTTAACAAGGTCTTGCGCCTGCTCTGCAAATGGCGCCAGCCGTGTTGTTTCAGACTTCCCTAAACTTACACACAGGCCATCTTTGTTGATGTAATTTCTACTCATTTTAGCATTTCCCCCTGAATTATTAAAAGCCTAGAAGCACTCAGCCTAAAGAGGCCTGTTCTAACTCCAAACTGCTTAGCTGATGATGAGAGAATTAGAGAAGTGGACCAGTTTGCTAACAACTGTACCTGGGGGTTATGATTTTATTTTTATTTATTAAAAAATTTTTAATCTGTTGACACAACAGTGATAGCCTTGCTGGTCCTAACAGAGCATGGGTCACTCACTGTAGGTTTAGGCCCTCAAACCCATAGCATTTTAACTTGTGTTTGGGAACACACTCTCTAAGGTATAGGTAAGATGTGGGGTGGGGAGGGAGGAAGCTTCCTCGTGCGCCGCCATGTGCTGTGCCCGGTAGGACTTAGTCCCAAACCCCAGATACCCCTTTTCTTACGGTAAATTCCTAGTGCCTTTGGGGGTTTTTACTGTCAGAAGGAGTTAGTTGCGACCACCTCAATCCATGAAGTAGAGTCTAATCAATTGGAACAACAAAAGACAAGAGGTCAGGGTCTTCCTTCCTTTCCAACCAGGAGGCTCCTTTTTTTCCGTGAGAATTTGTCTATCAAGAAGCATTAGGCAGCCTTTGTCAAACCACAAAATAAAGGGTAAGAGGTGCCTATGTTCTTACATTTACATAACTAAAAGCGCCCACTCCAGGGTGTCTCACCAGGAAAGAAAAATCTGCTCTAAAGTCAAATTCTAGCTCCACTTAGAGGACTAGCAGCTGACAATTTTAAAATTTGTTCAAACAAATGTCAGAGTCTGCCTAACCAGGAAACGTTACACATCCTCATTTCATTCTCACTAAGGAAGCACACGTCCTTTGCTTTTATTTCCTTGAATCACCTAAGTTTACCCACACCCCATTTTTATTATTTTTAAATTTTTTGGTTGCAGGCCTATCTCAACAATCTAGCTTTAAAGATATTTGAACTATCCCTAGCCATCTTCCTCTTGCCTCAGATTCCTCTAATCTATCTAGATTCCAATGCATTTTGTCATCTCATATCAGTGCCTTACTCATTTCATCAGCTTGGATTTTCTCCTGCAGATACAGCAGGTCCTGGTGTAATGTTGTTTAAGTAGATACAGCAGGTCCTGGCGTAATGTTGTCTCAGTACATGTATTTTGTTAGAACTTTGATGAGGGAAAAAAATAGATTTGGCTGGGACCCCTGTCTGTGTGGTGTTGGCTTGTTTTCCCCATGCCTGCGTGGGCTTTCTCCCGAGATTCCAGCTCCCCCGCCACCCCCCCCCCCCTCCCAAAGAGGTGCGCATGAAGTGAATTGGCCTGTCTCATTAGTACCAGTCTGATGAGTGTGGATGGGGTATGAGTGACCCTGGATGGAAGAGCCTTCTGTTCAAGGTGGGTCCCACCTTGTACCCTGAACTGCCTGGACAGGTTCCGGCCACCCTCAGCCCTGAAGTGGGTTGGAAAATCATTATTTTACTTGTTTTTATTCATCTTTTTAAAAAAAGATTTTATTTATTATTTCCAGGGAGGGGGGAAGGGAAAGAGTCAGAGGAACGTCAATGTATGGTTGCCTTTCACCTGACTCTAGCTACAGACCTGGCTGGAAACCTGGCTTGCAACCTGGTTATGTGCCCTGGCTGGGAATTGAACCAGTGACCTTTCAGTTCACATGCCAGTGCCTATCCACTGAACCACCAATCAGGGCTTATTTGTTTTTTTAAAATGCATGTATAGCTCACATTTACTTCAATGTTCAGTATTAGAAGTCTTTTGGGTCTTTATTTAGAAGTTTATGATGTTTTTTATGACCAGAAATATGTGGGAGGAAGTGAACTTTCATGTCAATCTTATGGTAAAATTAGTTTCACAGGTCATATTGCTTAAAGTCACAGTTTCCGAGAGCCTATGATGATATTAAGTGAGGACTAATGTACTCTTCTCCCAGAAAATAAAAGTTATTTTCCTCTTTACTTCTAGAATAGAAGACTGTTACATTCTATTGATTCTGGTGTGTTTACATTACATATGACACCTCTGTTACTTTCCCTACTACTGTTACTTAAAAGACTTTAAAGAAATCTTGGCCTTTTTGTCTTTGCCATTTCTTCACAAGCTTTGATATATATGTAATATAATATATTATAATAATATATATAATATATTGTATATATTATATAAATGTACACCTATTCCTAATGATTTCAAACACTATGAAAGTATAGCTCCGGCTGGTAGCACAGTGGATATGGTGCAGGCCTGTGAACCCAAAGGTCGCAGGTTCGATTCCCCAGCCAGGGCACATAACAAGGCTGCAAACCAGGTCTCCAGTCAGGTCTGGAGGCAGGTGAAAAGCAACCATACATTGAAGTCTCTCTCCCTCTCTGCCTGTCTCTCTTCCCCTCTTCCTAAAAATAATGAAATAAAATCTTAAACAAGAAAAAAAGTATAAAGGGTCCAAGTTTCCAGATGACTCCTTCCCTCTACACAACTAGCCAGAGATTTTACCATTGCTAATACAGTAATATGCATCCTTCTGGATATTTTCATATTACTGTTCTTTCAAAATATGTTTCAGTTTTTACTCTATTATTATTAGAGCTTATTCATCTTATGTCTAGGTTGGTTAATCTGGTTAATTACTCATCTGTGTATGATTGTAAGCTCTTGTTCTGGGTTTTCTTCTACACTGAACACTCCTTTCTTGGCAATACATCACTCCTATCCCCTTTCTGTAACTTGCTCTTCTTCTTTTCCTCCAACTTTCTGACTCACACAGAGCTACCAAATTGTCACAAAATGCTACTGTTTCCCCAGGCAGAATTGTATGATCCAAGACAGTACATAACCCAAGTTAGGCTGATCATAAAACCCCACCTCTGTCAGATTTCCTTGTTTGGTCCAGGCATGGGCACCTGGCTTAGAATTCTTCCTTCCTTCAGGTTGCTTAAGTATAGGACCATGGAAGTCAGTACCTTTATGGGGAAACCCTGTAGGATGCTGGTGAGATTTAGAGTTTTTGGCAGCCATGTTTCCTACAATTGGGAGAAAGCCAGTTTGCACAAGAGAGTGAAGTAGACATGGAGACGAGCACAGTAAGAGACAGAGGGCCCTGACCCCGTTCCTGAGACCTAGGTTGCATTCTTGTCTTTTCCAAGTTTCTCCAGTTAAGAGATTCTCAAGTAAATCCCCTCTTTTTGCTTACACTAGGTTCCTAAATAATATACTTCATTTAGGTTTTTTTTTAAAAAGAGTACACTTACTAAATAAAGCTGGGGACAGCTTAAGATAGAAGCGGCAACAGGAGAGAGCCTAGGTGGGGCTGCTTTGGCTCACTGGAAAGTTGGTGAAAAAGGACCTTAAAGACAGTTACAGGGGGTTAGCCGAGGTGGAGCTGCTGCTGTCCACTGCTCCCCAGGTTGCATGTCTCTTGGGGACCCTCAGAGTTTAGGAGATGAACACCTGGGAGGGATAAAAGGAATGGGTGTGCTCCAGGGAAGGTGAGTCTGCATCTCTTTAAGGAAACTCCCATTTCATTCCTCTGATCTCTGAAGCATTCCTTTGTTTAGGAAATAACATTTTGAGGTATGTCATTAAGATTACACAGGCTGTTCTGAACATTTTTTCACTAATAATATCCTCAAAAGTTGTATTTCTGGGTATGTCTGTCAGGGCTAGAATTTGGATGACATTAGCACTTAAATGGTAGACCAAATAAGAACACCCTCACTGACGTAGGTGGGCATGTTCAATCATTTGAGCATCTGAATAGAACAAAGGCAGAAAAAGGGTGAGTTTGCTCTTTACTTATGCTAGAACATCCAGTTTTTTCTGCCTTTGGGCATCCGTGTTCCTGGTTCTCTGGCCTTTGGACTAGATCCTGGACTTACATCATCAGCCTCCTGATCCTTATCTTTGAACTGGCATGTGTCCTTTAGGTCAGGACACAGGAATTCTCCATATAACAATTGAGAGAAAAAACTGGAAATCTCAACTGAAGTTGTCAGATGTGTCACAGTGCCGCTTAATGTTTTTTACTCTTCAATTTACATATTTAGCTCACTATATGTACTTGGGGTTTTATGAAAATTTCTGCCAATATACATTTTTCAATTTATTTGCAATTACAATTTAATCATAAGCATCTCCAATTCAAATGCTGGTATGTCTGTTTTCCCCTTTTTTTATTGATGAGAGAAGCATTGATGTGACAGAGAAACATCTATTGATTGCTTCCTGTACATGCCCCAATTAGGAATCAAACCTACAACTTTTAGTGTATGGGATGATGCTCTAACCATCTGAGCCACCTGGCTATGGCAAATGCTGGTACATCTCTTTTTAAAATATTTTAAAATGGACTAAATATAGTTGTTCTTCCATGCCTACATCTAAAATTGCAACTATTCAAAATCTTAAATTGTTATCTGTGTGTACTGATTGTTGCTGGCCATGTTTCCTGGGAGGTAGATACTGCCTCAGAGCTTGGAGCAATGAGTCATTCAGAAAGGGGAATTTCAGTGGCTCAATGGTGTTGACAATATGGCTCTTGTGCTTCTCAGATCCTCCTCATGTATGTTCTGAAACACCTCCTCCTGAATCCCAGTAGACCTGTTTTTCTCAGGGAACTTTAGAAGTGGAAGGTGAATGGGAGCAATTACAACCACCACCATAGTGGCTAATGCCTCATCATCTCCCTTCTCCACTATCCATTGAAGATTCCCTCTCCCTTCCCACCTCAGAGAGCACCTTTGCTGGTCTTGGTAGTTTGCCCATGGTATGGCACAGGTCCTTATCCTAGTGGCTGATTCTCAAGATGTGCCCTTCTTTGACCAGAGTTTTTGTATTGGTTCAATTACCATCAGAATTGGGCAATGAAGTACTAAGAGACACCCAACTGGATCTCCTGGGCACCAAGCTTCTCTTCCTTGTCCCTACAGCTCAACGGCATCTGTCTTTTCCTGATCATCAAGGTCATTTCCCTCCAACAGGATATGACTCCTCTTCCTGTCTGCTAATTTGGAGTTTGACAATGGCAGTAGCTATACCAGCTCTGGTAATTCAAGTTCATCTTTTTGGTCCACGTACAGCTTCTCATTCCCAGCCATCGTGGATATTCTATTCATGTACCCATTATGCAAATGCTGAGGTAGCTGATGACAGAAGCTGGCCAATATCAGGTGGCCAAGTCATTTTGTTTTCTTGGTTATTTAGTGTTTCTTCCGTGGTAGATGCTCTCTGGTGGATATTAATATGTGACACAATAATCCTAAAACTTTGTGTTTACTCTCGTATGTTTACCCACATGTTCTATCCCGTATGTATTTGACTCTAATCGTCTAATATTTCTTCTTTCAGACCTCTGTCCAGCTGGCCAAGGCTTCACCACTGCCATTTGTTTATATGTGTTATAACCCTGGGCACTTATGTTTCCATCAAAGTGGGGACCCAGTGCACATGTCCCCCTTGGGAAGAATTTCACTCATCAGTGTTTTTTAAGGCCATAGTCCTGTGGGACTGTGATAACACCTATTTTCATCTTGCAACCGCATATTGAGTAGACCCAAACATGGTTAAGCTTGAACTTTTCCTCCACCAGCTGATCATGAGGAATTTCCCAGACAACCATAGTACAGGTTGGAGAGGTGCTGAGGCAACCTGCCTGTACCCCCTGGTCCTGCTTATGCTGTGTCCCAAAGAGCTACTTTCATCTCATCATGAATTAGTGCTATGCTGTGTAACACTGTGATTTGGTGGACTAGGTCTGATAGAACGGTCACATGGTATCCCATGGCCAAGTACTTTTCCTCTACCGGGGTCTAACAGCTGGCCACAAATTGTTTTTCAAGAATAAAATTCTCTATTGCAGATGGCATGGCCTTGCTCTAGAACCACAGAGGTCTTCATTGTGACTATGCCACTGGGGTTTGCCAAAAATTTCACAAGGCATCTTTTTGCACCACTGATACCTCTAACATCATAGGTCTTCTGGGTCATTGTACATGGGGCAGGTCTATTTGCACCACATTCTGGTCCTGCTTCAAAGCCCTTTATCCTTGGGATTCTACTCAAAGCTAGCATCTTTTTTATAAATCCCTTGATCCACCCAGGTGTAAAATATACTGCCTCCAGAGCCTGGAGAATATTTGATGTTTCCATTTCCCATGTGAGAGGTATAAGATGCAATAATTGGTTTTTTAGTTTGGGTGGTATATCCTGGCATGCCCTTAACCATTGGACCCCTGAAAATTCTATAGACATGTCAGGCTCCTGAACCTGAGCGGGGCTTATCTTCCACCCTCTGGTGCATGTATGTCCTACCAAGGTCTCGAATGAGGTAGTCCATTTTTGGTCATCCAGTTTGATTAGAATATCATTGATATAGTGGGTCAATGTAATATTTCGAAGAGATTCAAAACCTCATTGGATTGTAATAGAAGTATATAGCATACTGTATTATAATATGGCCCAAGGGGAAATTATAAACATATACTACCCTGTCTGTGCAAGTATAAAGTATTTTAGTCCCCATTTTGGATAGGGATATTAAATTTCACCAAATTAATATATACCATGTACTGAGGCCATGTTAATTTGCTATAGCAAAGATACTATGTCTGGTATAGCAACAGCAATTGGGGCTCCCACATGGTTGGGTTTCAATAGTCTAATGTCATTTTGAGGGATGTAGCATTTTTGCATGGGCCAGCCTTGTAAATTAAATTAAAATATGGTGGAGAACACCATACCTACATCCTTTTGAGTCTTAGAACTGGTACTGGTACTGTTTATTACTATCCTTCCGAGAAATATACTGCTTTTGCCTTGTCTTATCTGGGAATGGGGGCAGTTTCAAGAGGTTTCACTTCACCTTCCTCAATATGGTAGCTCTTCTCCCAAGGGCCAAGTTTTCAACTACTAAGTACTTCTATTCTGGTTATCCATTTGGTGAATGGTAAAATAACCATGATGTGGGTTTGTGGGTACACTGGATTCACTGTGAGCCAGGTGCTGAGCAGGGTTCCATTTATTACCTGAACACCACATGTCCTCATTCTGAGAGCCAGGATGATGGTTCAGGGCTCTGGGTATTAACATAAAAGTCATATCTGAGTCCAACAATATTAGAAGTGTTTGGGTATTCCCTTTTCTGAAGTGTACAATTATCCAAATAAATGACCATTTATCCATTTACGGAAGGACTAAGGAAGTAATTTCCTTATTACTGTTTATGATTTCTTTCTCATGGGCACCCAACTCCTTTAGTCAATACATTTTGGGTCTAAAACTGGCTCAGGTCCAGAAATTGAGCAAAAGGTTCTGATGTTTTATTGGTATAACACCTTTAGCTTCCTTATTATCCACCATTGATGTTATAAATTGAACAGTAGTACCCTCATTAAATGCCTATTTATTTTTGTACCTGAACACTCCATGTCCTATTATTTCCATAATTCAGGGAGTCCCCACTGGCTAGAATATTCTGAAGACATCAATGCCATCAATGTTGGTATGATGTACTAGGAAGGACACAATATTATTTATATAGTACTTCTGCCCCAAATGTGTAAATCCCAAAGTGTTGTATCAACATAACAAGGTCACAATAACCTTATCAACACTGAATTTTAAACTGATACAAGGAAGGAATCAGATACCCATTAAAAGACATTCTTCAAAATAACTTGTCCTTAGAGTGTCAATGTCTCAAAAGACGAAGAAAAACTATGAAATTGTTCCAAATTTTTAAAAAACTGAAGAGACATGACAACTAATGGAATGCATGATTCTGAATTGGAACGTTATATATAAAAGTAATTATTGGAACAATTGGAAAAATTTGAATATTGATTATATGATTATGATTATATTTTGAATCAATATTACATTTCCTGATTCATTAACTGTATTATGACTCTAAGAAAATGTCTTTATACTTAAGAGAAACATGCTGAAGTATTTAGAGGTCATTATGTCTGCAACTTGCTCTGAAATGGCTCAGACATATTGAGAAATTGAGAGAGACAAGGCAACATGTTTGTTGTGTTGTGGGAGTTTGTGGGAGTTACTATAGCAACCATTCTGTAAGGTTGATACATTTTTCAAAACAAAATGGTTAACGATGGTAATCCAGCCTAAAATGTCCAAAATATTTGTAATAAGGTGTGAAAATATGCAGAGTTCAAAATATAATGTGCCCTATAATTGTAAATGCACAAAATGTTGGCATGTGGATATATTAGGGTAGTAGGAGAGACTTATCTTTAAAAAAACACACACACACACATTTTCTTTAATGTTACTTGTTATATTGTGTTTAAAATGAAACCATTATACAAGACTGTGTACATTAAAAATAACCAAAGGGAAGAAAATACGTTAATAATAATTTTTTTAATTTCAGTTGTGATCCAAGTTTCCTTAACCACTTTTAAACACAAAGTTTCGATTCAAACCAATTTAAGCTGTTTTCCCATTCCCAAAGTGAAATCTTATACTAACATTCAGTTCCTAGTTAAAAAGCAAAATAATTATAAATTCACCTCTGGGTATGGGTGTATTTTTTTATTTAAAGAACAGCACCAGTCATCTTGTCTTCTATCAGATACCTGATGTAATTACTCAAAACAATACATATTTCAAAACATCTTTATGAGTACTTTAAATACCTTTATATTCTTGGCAGTTTCAGAATATGGTATGAATTTCTTATAATGTTTTGTTTATTCAGCTAAAAAAACAGCTTTATTATGGTATAGTTGACACACAATGTAACATTTCTTTTTAAGATAAATGAACAAAAGTAATAAGCTAAAATATTTCAATGCTTTCACTAAAATACTTTCAGTCAAGCACTGTTGATTGTTCTGCTTTTTAAATACTATGTTTAGCTAATCATTTTGTAATTTACCATTTGGTTTTTCAATTTTAACAATGAGTGCTTATATTTTCCTATATATTTCCAAAGAATCTTTTGGAGTGTAAAACTTAAGCTGTAGTAAAGAAATAAGATCATGTTTACTCATCTTGCCATTTTATTTATTGTAAAACAAAATACTTATTACATTTAACTCTCATCTGAATAAATTCTCTCAACCTTGGTACCATTTCCATAAACTGCCTGACAAACTTGGTTTCACTTGATTTGGGGTGGTGAACACACAAGACAATATACAGATGATGTATTACAGAATTGTACACCTGAAACCTCTATAATTTTATGAACCAATGTCACTCCAATAGATCCAACTTAAAAATAAATAAACTGTTGGTTTTATAAAATCTTCTCAGAATGGTATTTTGTCATTTCCCAGACATCAGTTTTTTTCTAGCTAAATACTGCAGTCACTAATATACACATGTGGATCAAAACCTTTCCCCTTCTTCTTCTTTTATTTTTTAAAAATTTTATTTATTATTTTTAGAGCGAGGGGAAGGGAGAGAGGCAGAGAGACTGAGAGAGAGAGAGAGAGAGAGAGAGAGAGAGAGAGAGAGAGAGAAACATCAATGTATGGTTGCCTTTCACCTGCCATCAGCTGGGGACCTGGCTGGAGACCTGGCTTGCAACCTGGTTAAGTGCCCTGGCTGGGAATCTAACCAGCAACCTTTGGGTTTGCAGGCAGGCGCCTATCCACTGTGCCACCAGCCAGGGTCCTTTCCCCTAATACCTCTAAACTCAGGCACAGATACGATAGGTTTGGAACCTTTGTTTCCATTTCGTAGCTCTGAATGGTTTTGATCAATTTATACTAAATGCATCCATGAGCTGACAAGAGTTCTCCCTAAATGGCAGGTCTTTAATAGAGATTTGTCCTGTTTTTCAAAACATGAAATTGGGTCTCTTTAAGTATTACTACTATTATTTTATCATTTACTTTTAGAAAACAACAATTATGGTTTTCCATTAGCTAATTGAAAGACCTAGTACCCTATCTGAGAATTTTTAGTAATAGCCCATGTTTTTAATGAATGTTGTGAATGAGGATTGGTATCTCTCAAACTAGAATTAAAATGAGATTTTAGAAGCAGATAAACAAAAAATTCCTAATTCACAAGTCTCTAAAGATGCAGTTAGAGTAGGAAAGCACATGGCAGGTCCTGGAAAGTGCTGATTAGTCACCTAGACAATTTCTCTAGATTGACATTTCCTCAGGGCATCATAACAATCCTAGAACATGGAGAAAATCCAGTCCATAGGGATAGCCTTCCCTTAAGCTCATAAAGCATAATTATAACAAACAAAAACATCAGTATCATTTCAAAAATAGAATCTGAGCATATAATTTGTGTGGATATTTATGTTTCCACTCAGCTGTACATATAAATCAATACAGGAAGATATACTTATCATAAGGTTGCTTGGTGAACTGAGAATCAAAACAAGTTGTACAATGGATTTCAAACCATTCCTAGTAAGGGCCAATGAATCAAAGATCCATATTTTTGCACCAGGACACCCTGTGCTTAGAACAATACTACAGATAGATTCTCAAGTACTGTTACTATAGATTCCTTTTTATAGATGGTGAGCAGGTCAATCCCTACCCATGAACACATTTCTTTTTTTAGACAAGTTCAGTGCAAGCACTCCCTCACAATGAAAATCCAGTTGTGTCTCCCTGGAGTTCCACCCAAAGCTCTGAATTTACAGTGTTTCTAATCTTGTGGGTTATTTCTGAAGACTATTGGAAGAGAAGCTTCCTGCCCAGATGGAGGTGTAAGTAGACATGCTTCCCTTCCTCACACAACCATAAGAATTATAACTACCTCCAAAACAAAACAAAAAAAACATCCAGAACTGCCAGAAAACTGAACTATATGGAAGTCCAACAAACAAAAATTTAAAGAAGTAATACTCACCCAGATGGGTAGGAGGGTGAGAGGAGATGGGAACCTGGGACTGAAAGGCAGTGGCTGCAGAAGCCAGAGGAATGAGCAATCACAAATTATAAAAGCTGGGAGGGACCCCGAGGGAGCGATCCCAGTCCCAGGTTAGACTGCACAGCTCACAGTTCCAGTCCTGGGGGGAAAAAAGTCTCATTCCTTCTGGATGTGAAAACCAGTAGGGGTTGGGCTGGTGGAAGAAACTGCCAGTCTCTCAGGAGAGTTCATTTAGAGGGTCCCCATAGTACTAGAATGTAGGCAAACCCACCCACTTTGGGAACCATCACCAGGGCAACAGCTAAAGGGGGAAGTGACTGGAAAAGGGACAAGTGCTGAGCAAGCAGCATTATTCCCTCTCTGACCCCTCCCCGACATACAGTGCTGGTAAAACTGGTCACCCAGCACTGAGGAATACCTAAGGCTCTGTTCCTTACAATGTAACAGGTGTGGCAGCTCTACCTAATACACGGAGACAAACATAAGAGACTGTCAAGTTGAGAAGACAAAGAAATATGGTCCAAAGAAGGAGGAGATCAAGGCTCTAGAGGGAAAACTAAACAAGGAGGACACAGCCAACCTAACACATACAGAGTTAAAAACACTGGCAATAATGATGCTCAGAAAAATGATCAACACATAAGGGAAGATGTGAAGGCTATACGAAGTGAAATTAAGAAAAATCCACATGAAATCAACAGTGAAGGACAGGAAGCTGGGGTTCAAATCAATGTATTGGAATATAAGGAAGAAATAAAGTCAAACAGCACAAAATTAAGAAACAAGAATTGAAGAAATGAGGAGAGGCTTAGGAACCTCTGCAACAACTTTAAATGTACCAACATCCAAATCATAGGGTTGCCAGAAGCAGAAGAGAAAGAGCAAGAAATTAAAAAGTTATTTGAAAAAATAATGAAAGAAAACTGCTCTAATTTGGTGAAAAAAATAGACATTCAAGTCCAGGCAGCACAGAGTGTTCCAAACAAGTTGAACCCAAAGAGGACCATACCAATAAACAGCATAATTAAACAACAAAGGTTAAATATAAAGAGAATCTTTTTTCTTTTTCTTTTTTTAAAAGATTTTATTTATTATTTTTAGAGAGATGGGAAGTGAGAGAGACAGAGAAGGAAAGAGATATTAATGTGTGGTTGCCTTTCACCCGCCTCCAGCTACAGATCTGGCCGGACACCTGGCTTGCAACCTGGTTATATGCCCTGGCTTAGAATTGAATCAGTGACCTTTGGGTTCGCAGGCTGGTGCCTTATCCACTGTGCCACCAGCCAGGGTTGTTTTCATTTATTTTTATTTAATTTTATTGTTGTTGTATTACATTCATCCCATTTCCCCCCCTGCTCTCCCCTTCTCCACCCTTCCATCACCCCTAAAGTCAATCCCACTTGTTGTCCATGTCCATGGGTCATCCATGCTAGTTCCTTGACTAAACTGCTCCCTCTTTTTCTTTTCTCTATTTTTAGAGAGCAGGGAAGGGTGAGTGAAAGACAGGGAGGTAAACATCAGTGTGTGGTTGCCTCTCAACTGCCCCCAACTGGGGACTTGGCCCACACTCCAAGAATGTGCCCTGGCTGGGAATCAAACTGATGACACTTCAGTTCACAGACCTGCACTCAATCCACTGAGCCACACTAGACGGAGCTAAAGAGAAAATCTTAAAAGCAGTAAGAAAAAAGAAGAGAGTTACCTACAAAGAAGTTCCCATAAGACTGTCAGCTGATTTCTCAAAACTTTGAGAAACTTTGCAGGCAAGAACAGTGTTCAAAGTGATGGAAAAAAAGCATGGACCTACAATCAAGATTATCCAGTAAAGCTATCATTTAGAATGGGAGGGCAGATAAGGTGCTTCAAAGACAGGGAAAGCTAAGGAAGTTCATCATCATCAAGCCCTTATTATATGAAATGTTAAAGTGACATATTTAAGAAAAAGACCAAACTACGAACAGTAGAAGGACAACAAACTCACAACTGTCAACAAATGAATCTAAAAGCCAAAAGCAAACTAAGCAAACTAGAACCGGAGCAGAATCATAGATATGAAGACCATACGGAGGGTAATCAGCTGGGAGGGAGATGGGGGAGAATGTGGGAAAAGGTGCACAAATCAAGAAATATAACTGGTAAGTACAAAATAGATAGGTGGACATTAAGAATAGTAAAGGAAATGAAGAAGCCAAAGAACTTATATGCATAACCCACAGACATGAACGATGGGGGACAAGATTGCTGGAGGGATGGGAAGTACCAGGCAGAAAGGGGCAAAGAGGAAAAATAATTGAGAACTCTAATAGCATAATCAGTAAAATATACTTTTAAAAAAGACTACCTTATCTCATAATTTAATTTTTTTCCTAATTTCAATTTTTAAAGGTAAATTAAGTTCATTTTGGGAAGTACTTTATTATTGGCCCAACATACTACTTACATTAATTTTTCACATACTCTTTGTAGGGTACTTTTTCTCATTATTTCAGACAATCTTTCTGATTAGGCAGTCCAATTACAATCTAGGCAATATTATATAGTATTAAGAGCCCTGAAGACAAATAAAAACAAGAAAACAAAACAAACAAAAGAGCCCGGAAGAGAGAACTATCTCCTTGGGAGTGTTTTAACCTGTTTCCTTATCTATCTCACAATGTTGTTCTGAAGATAAAATGAGGTATTATCAATGCATGTGAGCGGATTAACATGGTGGCTTGCATGTAGTAATTCCTATTACTTACATTGTTAGTCCTGAGGCCAAACCTTTGTGTAGTTTTTAGAGTTAATTTTGATTTTTCCCAAATATTTGTTAGCAACCTACCTACAAATCTTCAAGAAGCTACTATTTTCCTAGTGGAGACAACTGACAATGAATTAAATAATGTTGAGCATAATTTTGGGTTTAGAGCTAGGATTATGAAGTGGTCCCAAGGAAAATAAATAAGCAGGGTAACGTGAAAAAGAGTAATGGGCATACTAATTTAGATACGGTGGCCAAGGAAGGTTTCCCTCAGGAGATGGTATAGGAACAGAGATTGGAATGAAAGGAGGGAAGGAACTATGTGACTGATTCATTCATTAGGCGAATGACTGTTTGTTAGCTGCATTCTTTTCGTTCCTAGTCATATGTCTTTGTGGCTAAGTTGTGTGACTCTGAACTATTTATATTTCTATGACTTGGGATGTCAAGCAGATCTTACAGTCCAAGAAGGAACTGTCTGGGCTTTACATGTCCTTTAAATAGCCTTCAGCAATTACACGTTTCCCATTTCTAACTTAGTACTTCTTGAATGGTTTGTCAGTTCTGTAAATGAACTTAGTATTAGAAGTCCTTTGAAGAGAAAGGCCTTTGGAAAAACCTGTCAGAGGAGAAAGCAGCTCACTGCTGGCTGTGTGGACTTGAACGTGTCCCCTCACTTTCCTGAGTTTGTTTCTTCATCTATAAAATGGGAATGACAATATTTAATTCACATACTTGTTAATCAAGGTCAAATGAAGTAATAGATATGAAAATACTTGGTATGTTATTAGGAAATCAGTAAATGTTAGTTTACTTTGAAAACTTGGCGTATCCTGAAGGATAAAGGCCTCAGGTTGGTTCTCTGCGTAAAAGAATTCTTAAGCATATTACACTATACTAAAAAGTAGAAATAAGAAATTTATGCCCTAATACTATATCATTGGAGTTAGTTAACATCGAGTGCTTACTAGGTATAAGAGTTATTCTAAGAAGATGGATTAACTCATTTATTTTACATACTAACCATACAAGATAAATACTATTATTATGCCCATCTAACTCATAACTAAAATGGGACATAAAGAGACTGCCTATGGTCACACGCTAAGTGGGAGAGTTGGGATTATAACCAAGATAGTTTAACATCAGAGCTCATGTTCTTAAATATTACTAAATTACACAATTGTAATTTAAAATGACCTGTTAGAAGCCATCATCTTGGGTCTTTCTAAAGAAATGTCACTGTAGAAAGTAACAATAACCAAAAAAGAGAGCATAAAGTATATGTAAGCAAGTTTAAAAAGAAAGTAAACAAAGTAAAAAACACATCCATGTTACTGTTAATTAGAAGTTGCTTAACATTATACCTTAAGTTAATGCTCAACATTGCAATATTAAAGATAATTTATTATGTAACTTCATATCTTCTGTCTCAAGACCTACTCACATAAAGAAAAATGGCTGCTTAGTACTGACCAGAGACTCAGAAAGGCATATATCTAAACAGAATGCCTAAACTTCTGAGGCCTGTTTTATTTAGAATTGTAGACAGTGCAGCTGTAATATTTTTGAGGGATTAATCACAGCAGATATAATCAATATGACATAGATGAACAATGTGCAGAATACAACGACTTTGATGATCTAGAAAGTATTAATAAAATTCTAACAACAAAGAGGTAAATATTGAATACGTAAGAGCAACTTGTATTCTATCAAATTATTTAAAGTCGTTTATCATGAGTAAAATGTATAAAGACTGACAACACTACTAGTTTGACTACCTTGTGTACACATGCTAAATTATAACCAATTACTCCAGTCTTATAGATATTATCATATTATACTGAGCTGTACGTATTAAACTAGATAACTTGATGAAATAGTATTTTAATATTATATATCTCATTTCATGTATCTTTTTATCACTTTCTTTTCTTTAAGTATAAGCACAAACATGTAAGGTAACAAAATGTAATTTTTTGCAGGATAGAAAAAGGTATAAAATTTCTGCTTTGTGTGTTTCAGATTGGCAAAACAAAATACATACAAGATTAAAAAATCTAATCTCAAATCTTTGACAAAGTAGAATTTAATATTGATAGTAGGCATAGACGTGAATGTGCAATACCACATGCAATGAAATCTATACAAAAATGAGAGAAATAAAATGATAAAGAATAGGAGCATATGTATGTATTATAGATGTATGAGGATGATTGAAAAATGTGAGTTGTTTTTAGATCAAGGGAAAAGTTAATGAACTTTAAGTTATTTTTAAAAAGTTTTTTAAAAGCACTGGCTTTCAGTCCCATATAGGTATTGAAATTTCCTTAATATTTTGCTCTATAATCTAGCAGCATCATGAAAGTAGTATATCTGTAATATTTCCTTCAAAGAAGATAACTAGATACTAGTTCTAATCAACAAAAAACACACTGAGATTAATTGTAATTACTTTGGATAGTTTAAGTTACTACAATAGTTATTAGTTGTTATAGGTAGTGTCTGTAAGTAAAAAATCCACTTATCAGTTAATTTTTCAGAATTCCATCAGCTAAGCAGAGTGGATAAAAGCTTTCATCAATCACCTCTGACATTCAGATTAAGTCAAAACATATGAACAGGCAATGGTTTTGAGTCCTTATACAGCTTCAATTATGTGTTACTCAACTCAAGCAGCCATTATGGACTCAATAATAGGTATGACACAGCTCTGGGCATTAGTAACGCTGTTAGTAGGCAGTCATAGGCAGCCTGCTTATACTGATGTTTGGTGCTAACATTCCTAAGAGGCATGGAAAATAGTAATAAGTTCTTTCTCCTTAGAACCTTATAGTAGTGCTCTACTAGATTTCTCTCTTTGTTGTATTAATAACTGGCAAGCGCAGAGTATCAGTCTTGCGATCTTAGAGGGAAAGGAAATGCAGGATATCAGCATGAGTGTAAATTACAAATTGACAGTGATTACTGTGAATATAACAATATTTTCCTGATGATTACAGTTTCTAGTGAGGGTAGCTACTAAAAAGAAAAAAAAAATTGTCCAGAAACATTAAAATTGCAATGGTGTACTTGATCATGAAACAAAGTAAAAGAAAGCTTGAACGCATTGTAAAAAAAAAAAAAAAAAAAAAAAAAAAACTAGCAGAGGAAGTCGCTGATCCTGAGGATCTCAAGAGGTTGCTTATTATGAAGCATTTATAGAGTCTGATACATTTTCAAAGCCGGTTTACAATCATTATTACCACAGCACACCCTTGTGAGGTAACTGTATTATCAGCTGTGGTTCATAAATGAAAAAGCCGAGGCACGGAATGATTCAGTCACTCGCCTCAGGAGGATGAGTCAACGTGGAGTCACAGTTGACCCGGTCTAACGACTCCGGGCGACCAGTCCAGGGCTTAGTCAGCGGGGCCCAGAGTGGCTTCCCTGGCTGGCACCTGGACCTCGGCTATTTCTGTTCACATTGTAAAGCAGAATAGTGGAACAGAGAGGGCAGGATATACAAAGACGCTTTGACTTCCACCCGAGATTTAGCCCTGAAGTCTTAACCAGAGGATTTGGGACAGGAAAAGCAGCCGGGTGCACTCCTCCTCCCCCAACCTGTGGCAAGTGGGGACCGTGGGCCGGTACCGCCACCCACCCTCCCAGGGATGGCCAGTGACCACCGGTGTTAGCGGAGCCGGGGTTCGGGGAGGGTTGATTGCTGAAACGACTCCCCATCTCTGCCACCTCTTTTTGAGACGAAAATGGTGGGAAGTCCAAAGAAAATTAAATAAACACACCGGCAACTTGTCCTAGGACCTCAACTAAACAAATGAAGCTTGATAGTGCGTGCTGAGCCTTCAGTTCCTAACCTTCCCGGCAAGATGGGCAGACAGGGCAACGAAGGGCACAGGAGGCGCGCCTGGCGAGAAGTGTGACAGCAGCCACCCAGGCGGTAGCACGGAGGACAGAAAACTACCCACCAGCACGCGGGTGTCCGCTGGGCAGAGAACCGCGAATCTTACCCAACAGCCACGTGACTAGTCCTTTCTTTTAAAAAAAAAAAAATTTACTTTGCCCTTAAAAAAAAAAAAAGAGAGAGAGAGAGAGAGAGAGAGAGAGAGAGAGAGAGAGAGCGCGCAAGCCAGTCTGCGCGAGAGAAACTCCACTTCCCAGAAGCCTCTCATTACCCTCGGCGGCGGCAGTCGCGCAGGCGCCGCCAAGGCCAAACGGACACGGTGGTCACGTGGACATTAATTGGCCAACCCGGTTTGAATCCCATTTTTTCCCTCTTACCCCCCCTTCAGGAGCGGTTGTGCGAGCAGATCGATCTAAGATGGCGACTGTGGAACCGGTGAGTATTGCTTTTGGCCCCCACCCCCACCGGTCCCCGCGCTCCGTCTCCCTTCGGACTGCCGGACCCCGCGGGGCGGCGTTCCCTGCGCGCACGTTACCCCCTGCTACTCCCTCCCCCTCTTCTTGGGCCTGAGCTCCCCATGGGCAACTTGGGGAGCTCCTGAGGCTGGCCCGGCAGCGTGGAGCGCACACGTTCTGGTGGGGGCTGGAGAGCTGGGATAGAGGAGGCGTGAGGGGCGCGGGCGCCTCCAGCCGAGCCGCGAGGGAGCCCCCATGGGTGGAGGTTGAGCCGGGCCCTGGTGTAGGTGTGTGGGGATTGTGTTCGGGACTGGAGGGCGCCGGAGCCCTAGGGAGGGTCGGCGACGTGCTGCCCTGGAATGAGATGGAGGGGGGAGCCCCGGGGTTGTCTTTTCCTCTTCCCTCCTTCCAGCCCAGGGGCTCGGGCGCCCCGGGTGCGGGGCGCGTGGTTCTCCTCTAGTCAGGTGGGCCGGAGATCCGGTGGGCTGGCGTTGCGGGAGGGTGGCTCGGGGGGAGTGGTGCGGCGGCACGCGCGGAGAGCACCGACCTCGCCGAGGGGAGCCGACGGGGCCAGCGCATGTTACTTCGGCGCTCCCGAGAGTTGCCGGGTTTGGCGGCAGGGGAGGCGAGAAAGGTTTGGGGTGGGGAGGAGAACCCCGAGTCTTGCGGTGAAGATCTCCGAGGAGGACGAAGGGTGGTGGTGGTGAGAAGGGGATCACTTTGTTCTCGCCCCTCCATGCTTGAGACAGGGCTGTCATGGAGGAGGGAAGGGGGAGGAGCGAGGCCTACTGCTGGCTGCTGCGGTCTGCTTGCCGGCCGGACCTGCTGCATTACACACGCCCGTCTTCCATTCATTCATCCGTTCCGCGCAGTGCGCACGCCGCCACCGAGAATGCGAATGGGGCTAGAGCCGGTTCGTGAGTGTTTATCGTCCAAAACATTTCCGAGGCACACTTGGTTGGAAATAGGAACTTAACTTTTAAAATTAATTTCTCTTTACTTTTTCTTTATTCACTCTGCAGGCTTTCCTCTGAAATTAAGCACCATTTTAAACTTAGTTGAAGCACGCTGATCCCAGAACAGAAAGTTTGTAGTCCGTCCGCGCCCTCGCCCTCGCCCCAAAGGAGAGCCAAACCTTTGTCATAGTTTGGCTTTTCAGGCACTGGCTTATATTGAAACTTTGAGGCTTTTGTTGCCGGTTTAGGAATGTCACACCTAAGTAACATTGTTTTAGAGGCATAATGGAGTTTATTAACAACCAAGAAAATCTTTGATAGCCCAGAACCAGATCGAGACCTGACCTGCCAAATATTTTTGTATATCGTTAATGGTGGTTTGTGATTTTGGTAATGGTCTACCAATTTGCTTTGTCTTTTTCAAGACTTCTATAACCATTTCAAAAACTAGTCATGGGAAAGGCCTGTAGAATAAAATAAAGGGCTTAAAAACTTACATTGATGTAAAATATTCTTGTTGCCAGAATTTTAGGCAACTTTTCTGCTTATTGTTCTTTTATTACTATCAGTTTTCATTTATACTCCTGGAAATTAGATTGACTGCAAAAAGGTCTTGTAAGTTGCTGATACAATTAACTGACTTTGGGACATTTAATGTTACATAGGTAAAGACAGGATAAATATGTAAAATTTTAATACCCTTTGGTTTCTGGTGTTTACTTTTGACTGGATCTGCTGTCCTACCCAAGGTACCAGTGTCATTAAATATTACAGCTGGTAATGGGGACAAGGCTAAAATCACTAAAGGGTAATTTATTATATGACGTTTCGGTAACATTTAGATCTTTAGATTTTGCTAAGTGGTACAGTTTTGTTTCAACGACACAGAACTACAAAGTGTTGAAAGACTATTTTGAGTCCTTAAATATTTATAGACCCTGATATGTTTAGGATGTTGTACCAACAAAGTTATGCAAGTATGTGATTTATACCTTGTTTAATGTAAACATTTAGTGAGCTTAATTTCAGTCAGTGATACAGTATTAGTGTTCTAGTGTTGTCCCAGGATGATTTGGATACTGTGTTTGAAAAATGGAGAGTAGGAAACCTAAAATCTAAAGTGTGTGAAGGTAGAAAGCCAGATTGAAACTGGTAGTTTGAGGATGTATATAAAATATATTGAAATGTTTATTTTAATGAAAATGAAGATTTTTAGTGCATTCAGTGCACCCTTGTCCAGAGTTACACTTAGAATCCTTTTTGACAACTTTAATAGGAGTGGGATTTTTAAAAAAACAGCTGATTAGTATGGGTTGCATTTGCATCCCTGCTGAAGCTTACAGAAAAGGCATGCTGTTCATTGCTATTTCAACTAGCTTGTGAGTTTTCCTTACGGCTTTCTGCTAGGCATAATAAACACTTAGAGAGCCACGGGTGAGCCACGGGTTTTTCCTGTTTGTCCCAGCTTTCACAGGCATTTGGGGACTTTTTATCTGTGTAAATTACATAAAATATCAGTCATTTCAATTTAATATTAAGTATGGTTTTTCTCAAATGTGTGTGTATAAGTTCAGTTATATTTGTTGAGAAGCTTGATGGGGCAAATTGAAGCATTTTCCCTCTTTATAGGTAATATGGCAAAATTCTGAACATTGAGGTAAACAATACTCTCCTGTTATTCTGTTGGCATTTGAATTGTGGCTGGATCAAAATTAGACTTAACATTATTAATTGGTGAAGATGGCAAGGCGGTTTTCTCAGCCAGCTTGTCTCTAGCTGATCGTGCTTCTTTATCTTCATTCTGTCTTTATTATTGGGCTCTGCTGTTTTGATGTTTTGTTTTTCTAATTGTTATTTTCAAGGTAAGATATTTTTTTTAACTGAAGGTATATAATTTTATTTGATTTTTATACTGTGTCTCACATTTTTTTAAAACTGTATATTCATTTCAGAAGTAAAATCAACTTGGATGGCCTGCTGATGATTCTTTTTTCCTTTAGAAAATGCTTTGTATTATAAAGAGTTTATTAAAAGTAAACAAGGTTTAAATACATATTAACACAAATGTTATGTAATTCAGTGAATTCAGTGTTTTTTTGTTAACCAAAGACTGATTGACAAGCAGACCTTGCAAATTAAATTAATAGGTATGTTCTTGCTTCAATGAAAGAACTTAGTATATCAAAATTCATTCATAAAGCAACTGAATGGTTTTGGTATTTATATTCCAAGCTTCATTTTATACTTTGAAGTGCTAGTGTGCACAATTTTTTTTTTTTTTTTTTTTTACCTTTGTTCACAATTTTTTGACATAGAGAAATTCAAGTTAGACATAGACGCAGTTTACCTGGAGAAATTCTGTTTAGAAATAGTTTAACACTGAAGTTGCAGAGAATAACATGTAAGATCAATGATGTAAACTTAATCCAATTTGGATAGAAAATTATAGGCAAATTTTTCAAAATAAAATGCTCTTTAGCTTATGGTTAAGAATATAGAAGTTCTGACAGTCCTGGGCATAACAAGGAACCCGTGAAATAGTTCTTAGAGCAATGGTAAGTTGTACTTTACCTTCCTTGCTACTAGAAATTTTCTGACTCCTCTGGTACCTGGTGATTTTCTGTTTGTCATAAAGACTCCACTGAGAAGTGTAAGCAGACATGGTCTACAGTCTAATATCTGTGTGATCTTGAAGACTGAAAATTCTAAGTCTGACTGAAAATTGGAAATAAGATATCTCATAGTACTTTTGATGTCCTGAAATGAGTTTGTCAGGTATGAAGACCTAAAGTTCATACTCCATGAATGTATTGCATACAGGTGTATCCATGCATACATACATAGTATATGCACTTTTTTCTTTCTTTTGTAGGAAATTCACATAGCTACCTTTTGATTATTAACCCTTGGCCATTAGCAAGAAATGCAAAGCTTATGATCCACAAACCTCTGGCACTCTTCCCACTCCTAACTCTACCATAAAACTCAGTAGTGTTTCTTTAAAAGTTCCTATTTGTATCTGGAAAAGAAGAATCACATTTGTCTCTTTATGTGTCACCTCTAGAACCTGAGAATGTGGTTAGAAATAATTTTTTTTTGCCTAGTTGGAACTTTTGATACATTATTCCACAGAAACAGTGGGAAGCTATACTTTAGTCACATTGTGTTGAGTAAATTTATGTGGAATTATGATAACGCTAACCAGTATTGGATTTCTAGCATCGGACTTAAACATAATCTGTTACATCTGTTTTTAACGTAGGCAGGTCTTTATTTCTTAATAATAGCTAAAATATAGTCAGGCACAATGCTAAATTCTTTACATATATTAATTGATTTAATCCTTACAAGCAGCTGTGAGGTGGATATTATGATATATGTGAGGAAACCAAGGGACAGAGAGATTAAGTAATTTTTGTGACTAACTTGTCCAAGGTCACACAGCTAGTTAGTGGTGGGGTGGAGTTCCAACTAAGGCAGCTGAGTTCCAGAGGATGTGTTCTTAACTATGACACTTTCCAGTAGGCATGAAATATGCTTTCCTTATGCAACTTGGAGAGATTAATTTGATAAACTTAACTAGATATTTTGCTGTAGCTATAAGACAAAATATATGGACATTAGTTTTCAAGCTACTGCAATGTTTGATAACAACACTACAAAATCTTAAGGAAATAAATAGCACCTTGGTGTCTGTATCTGAGGACTAAACAAGTAAGTTATACTACTTGTATTTTAGTAACTAATCCAGAACTTTATGAGTAGATTTCTCAAAGTGAGCAATCATTTCCCATCACCATTTCCTCGTTTGATTTCTAGACCATGTCAATTCAAATGATTTGCCGTTTAAAATAATTTTGCTAATGAAAACAGTAGTACATTAAAAATTTTTTGAGATAATGAAAAATGAAATTGTTTCAGGAGGTGGTAACAAGACATAAGATTACTCTGAAATGCGTGGCTTTACAGTACTCTTTAAAGCTAAAATGTACTTTTGCATGTTTTTAGTTGTATATTTTAAACTTGGTACTCTGAAATGATGTATGGAAATTAGTTGCAATCTTTTAAGTATTAACTAAGGCAAGAAAATCTGATATATTAAAACATATCTTTTTTGGTCATTTTCTTCCTAATCCTCTTAACATTTTTAGGATTAAATATTTTTTTAAAGATTTTATTTATTACTTTTCAGTAATAGAGGTAATAGAGGGGAAGGGAGAGAGGCAGACAGGGAGAGAAACATCCATGTATTGTTGCCTTTCACCCGCCTCCAGCTACAGATCTGGCTGGAGACCTGGCTTGCAACCTGGTTATGTTGCCCTGGCTGGGAATCAAACCAGCGACCTTTGGGTTCGCAGGCTGGCCCCTTATCCACTGTGCCACCAGCCGGCACAGTATTTTTTATAGGTGAGAAGTTGTATTGTAAATGATTTGAAAAAGTGTCTATCAAGGCCGCATAGTTTTTAAGTGAGAGAACTAAGTCATGGTGTTGAGCTTTATACCTATTCTGTTCAAAAAAGAAACAAACTCAACCCAAACTAACGTTGTTTAATTCTTTATTTTCAGTAAAACTCCTCCCAGCTTAAGGATAAAAATCCATGCATAAGTCATTATACACAAAGACTTAAATAAAAAATCATATCTAAAAGAATGTACCAGCTGATTTATGGGCAGTTGGCATAGTGGGGAGAGGAGTGATACTATTTTTTAATATGAACTTGTAAACTTTATTCTTCTAAATTGTGCTTAGGATTGTAAAATATCTTGGATTTTATTTTACAGTATATGGTATTTAGCTTTTATTTAATTTTGTTATTTATTGAATTAGTAATACATGCTCATGGTCTAAAATTTAAATGGATCTCTTTAGCAATCTGGTGAAATTGTGGCCGCATCCTCAGAATAATGTTTTAAAATGCATTAAATAAAAGTACTTAGGGTTACCAGGAAATTCAGGTATGTTTACGAGTACAGTAAGAATTAAGTGAGCTAGCCCCTGCTGGTTGCTCAGTGGGTAAGGCACCGACCTGCGAACCCAAAGGTCACTGGTTCGATTTCCAGCCAGGGCACAAAACCAGGTTGCAAGCCAGGTCTCCAGCCAAGTCTGTAGCTGGAAGCAGGTGCAAGGCAACCATACATTCATGTCTCTCTCCCTCCCTGCTTCTCTCTCTAAAAATAATAAATAAAATCTTAAAAAAAAAGAAGTGAGTTAACATGAAACATTAAGGGTACTTACTATCTGGCACAGGTTAAGTTTTATATTATTATGGAAAATATATTTCCATCTTCTTCAGCCACCTCGTCTACTCTCCAGAGTGTCTTCTGTTAAATCACTTTCTTTGAGAATACTTCTAGAAAAGGGCTGTTCAAGAAAACTTGCCCTGAGGTTGGGAATGCTCTTTATACAGTATGTGCCATCCAACATGGCAGACATTAGCTGCACATGGCTATTGAGCACTTGAAATGTGGCTACTCCAACCAAGGAAATTAATTTTAAACTTTTAATTACTTGAAATTTAATTTCCATATGTAATGAGTGGCCACAAAATTGGAAAATACAGCTCTAAAATCTAGAAATATTCCGGTGTCTACAAACATGCATTTGTATTTGGCTTAATTTTGTGCAACTGAACATGACCAACTCGGTTTGATAAGTTGTTTAATTGTTTAATTTTATCTTATCCAGGAAAAGTTCTATCTGTATTTTACACTTTTAAAGATAATTATTTGGTCTTGAATGAAATTAAAATTACCCTTTTTTTTTTCTTTTTGCTATTTAAAAAAATGTGTGAATAGGCAGTATTTTCCATTGTTCAAAACTCAATTCTCAAATGAGACTTGGCAATACATTTCTGAAAAGAAAGAAGGAGAGCAATGGAGTAACATGCTCTACAATGAGAAAAAACATTACTGAACAAAGGTAACTTAAAAACATGATATTGGTACCTGTGGGGATTGACAGATCACTGAAACAGACTGAGAAGTTCAGAAGTAGACTCAAATATAGAGTTGGACTTCAATATAATTTTGTTATAAAAATTTGAAATGTGTACTAAACAGTATAGTGAAGTCTCCTCAACTGATCCCATCCAGGTGGATCACTTTTAGAGGTAACTAGCATTGTCATTTTTTAATCTATCTATAGGGATTTGTGTGTGTGTGTGGGTGTGTGTGTGTGTATATATATATGTATATGTGTGTATGTATATATATATATTCAAATATGTGTATTTTTTTAAATGGTAGCCCCCTATTCCCACTTCTCCAGCACTTTTTCTTTTTTGTCTGATACATTGTTTAGAGCATTTCATATCAACACTTTAAAATGTTCACTTTTTTCCTAATTGGTCTTGAACATAATTATTTTTATACTGATAAACATTTCAGTTATTTCTGTGCTCTTTCCAATAACCTTTTTATCACCATCATTCCGTATTAAGGAGGAAAATCTGTAAATATTATGTCAACAAAATTGAAAATTTAAAAATTACTGGTCAAATAAAACACTTCTGTGACTATAGTTGGATATATTAGACTGCCTTTTCCTATTAGAGCCCCTCCCCTTTCAAGTTATGAAATGATTACATGTAAAAACTATAAAATACATAGATGCATAAGTTTTAGACTAATAGACTGAAGACTCATTAATCAGTAGTCACTTTCACATTTCTTTGTTCCTTCATCCTGACTTTTGTGTTAATCCCTTGAACTTTAAAATAGTATAGCTATCTTATATGTTTAATCTTCAGTGTGTGTCTCTATTATGTATTTCAGTTTTGAAAAACTAAAAACTTGGATATATAAGGAAAGGATTATATTGCTCCTGTTAGGTGAAGTTCCCAAGAGAAGATAAACTGAACACCTTTTCTAGGTTAAAATTTGGCTTTAGCTTCCTGGAATTTCTACTGGAGCCCCTCTTGTGGAAACCAGTGGGCAAGACTATGAATGTGTTCTAAGAAAAATAGGACTCAACATTTATCTGATGGAGCTGTGGTATGGACCAGGTAGAGAACCTTCCGTTAGGATAGTTTGTGGTAGTGGATTGCACTGTATATCATGTTCCCAGAATTAGGTTAAAGTTAGGTGCAAAATTCTTAGCTGTTCCAGGGAGTGGGGCCCCAAGGGGAGAGAGGTAGCTTTGTTAACACATGGGTAAGTAAGTATAGATAAAAGTTTGTGCCAGACAATGAGTATTTTTTCTTTTCTTTCTTTCTTTTTTTTTTTTAGAGTAGAACAATAGGCATCTTTGTCTTAACAGCCTTATCAAATGAAGTAGCTTGAATCACATTGCTCCAATCTGTATCCCTGCTCTATATCTGATGCACACCTGTCTTTCTTGCATCTCCTTTCACTGTGCTCCTGATTCTCTCTCATCTGACTTCTGTGTTGTAACCTTTGCACTTTCTGTGTCCCTTTTCCTCCTCTTACTTGATTTCTTACTTTGATGGATCACATCTCCAATAGTTTTGGAATAAGAATAAGTATCATGAAAGTGAAAGATTTTTGAGGCCTTACATCTTAAGCAATGTGTATCTGTAGTTTTGCTAGGTGTAGAATCCTCTTCCTCAGAAGTCATTTTTCTATGGCCATTTTCTGTTGTGGCTGTTGATAAGTCAGAAATTACTCTTGATAGCTGTTTTTATTTTTGTTTTATTAATGTGACCAGTTTCCCTACCACTCTCCAGAAATTTGTAGCTTCTTTCCTTGTCCCCATTACACAGTGACATGCTTTGGTACAAAGTATCTTTATTCATTGTGCCAAGTAGTCATTGGTCTTTTTCAATATGGCAACAACTCATCTTTTGACAATATTTTCCTCCCTTCTTTTTCTCTTGGAAACAACCATTCAGATAGTGGATCTCCTATATTGGTTCTCTGACTTAAAAAAATTGAACCTTGCTCCCATTTTCCATCACTTTCTGCTTTTATTTTCTGGGAAATTTCAGATTTTTTTTAAAAGATTTTATTTAATTATTTTTAGAAAGAAGGGAAGAGAGAGCGTCAGAGAGGGAGAGAGACATTCATGTATGGTTGCTTTTCACCTGCCTCTAGCCACAGACCTGACTGGAGACCTGTTTTGCAATCTTATTATGTGCCCTGGCTGGGGAATCGAACCTGTCACATATTTTTTAACCTTTTCTGCCTGATAATTTTAATATTCAGATGTCCCCTTTCTCCCTCTATCCCTCACCCCTCCCTCCCTCCTTTTTTTTGTTATTTGAATATTCACTTTTATAGCTTCCTGTAATTGTTGTATGCATACAAAATCTTAACTTGCTCTGTTGACAATATGTAAAATATAGTTACATATTTTAAAAGACATTTTCTTTTTATAGCCTGTTTCCTCCAAGTTGCTTATTTTCATTTTTTTGAATCCATATGGCAGCAAACATAGTGCTGTGGAGTGGGGGAGAGGTTGAGGGATCTAGTTATTTCCAAACAGCTCGCATAGAATTCTCTTGAATTCCCCATTCCTTTCTTTATTGTCCCCTTCTGAAGGTGCTGCCTGCTTTTAAGATTTTAAGGATGTAACTGCCATTTATTAGTTACCACTTGTCCTCCATCTACATTCCAGCTCTTTTTTTGCCTGCTCTCCCTATAGTTGTGGGCTTGGAAAAAAAAAATCTTTACTATAGTTTTAGTAGAATTTTGAGAGGGAACAAAATTGGAACTACTCAGTTACTTAAATATCAGAATACTTTTCATATTCCAGGCTGAACCCAGCTCTCTGGAACTAAGAGTTATTTAATTACTAAATAGAAAAGAAATAACACTTAACATTTTAGAAGTAACAATGTTACATTCTGATTATAGAATACAGTGTTAACACTTTATAACAAGGCAAAAAGTGCCAGGAATAGCAAATTCATATTTTTCCTTTTTTAAGAAATTACATTTTATTGATTATGCTATTACATAATCTCTTTGCCCCCATCCACCAATCACCCCCCACCCCCCCTTCACCAAGCCCCAAATCATTGTTTATGTCCATGGATTGTGTGTATAGATTGTTTGACTACTTAATGGCTGTTCTTTGTTAATTCCCTCACCTCTTTATGGATTGATTCCTCCACATCCCCCTAACATCTGGCAACCATCAAAACACTGTTCGTATCCATGATTCTACCTCTGTTCTTGTTTGCGTCGTTTTTTAGATTCAATTATTGATAGATAATGTATTTATTGCCACTTTATTGTTTATAGTTTTGAATTTTTTTCTTAGGTAAGTCCTTTTACATTTCATATAATGGTTTGGTGATGAAGGACTTTTTCAAGCTTTTTTCTTGTCTGGGAAGCTCTCTACCTGCCCTTCTAAATGAGAGCTTTGCTCAGGGGAAGAGAGAGTGAATAAGTCCATGTGTAGGATATTTAAGAAGAATTACTTGGGACTCTGGAAGTTTCTTCCACTGACTTAACCCCCTTGGTTTTTGCAGCCAGAAGCTATGGGATTTATCTTCCTGGCACTAGGACCCTGGGCCTGGGGGCCTGGTGTGGGGCTCCGTCTCCTTGCTTCTGAGATAACCCTCCTGAATGTTTATGCTGCAGTTGTGGATGTGGGACCAGCCTGTTCTGTGACCCTGCCTCTCCTACCAGTCTGCATGGATGTGGTTCCTTTAATTCCATAGTTATCAGACTTTCATTCAACTTGATTTCTAATGGTTCTGAGTAATGGTTGTTCTGTATTTTAGTTGTAATTTTGATGTGGTTGGTTGGGGAGGCCAGCCGTGTTTACCCTGCCACCATCTTCACTGAAAGTCACCCAGGAATAGTAAATGTAGCAAGCAATTTGCGGCATTCATGTACCCAAGTGCCAATGCCTTCGTGTGCCCAGTAATTATACTCACATCCAACCCTAATTTGTAGGGTTTATAAATAAAAGCTATACAACTCTTTAGAGGAATACATTGGAAGACTTTAATACATGAAGAACATTAATTTGCTTTTAAAAAAGATTTTATTTGAAAGATGTTACTTTTTCTGAATTACCTAAATTCATTACAAACTGAATCAGTATTCCAAAATCTTTGCAGGTGGATAGGGAACTATATTTATGCTGGATTCCACAAACTGCCTTAGGGTTCCTTTTGTGTAAAGGATTGTAAAACAAAAGAATAAGTTTTAAGTTCATGACACAATTGAGAGGAGGTGCAAAGGGTGCCTTCTTGTATACCTCCTACCGCACACTTGCTCAGTCTCCCAACACCAAAGTGGTATATTTGTTAACACTGGATGAACATACATTGACACATTATCACACCAAGTTAATAGTTTGGGATTCACTTTTGTACAATCTTTGAATTTGATAAGTGTATAATGGCATGTATTTGTCATTATAGTATCATATATGTACAGAGTAGTTTCACAGCATAAAATTCCTTTGTTCTCTACCAATTCATCCTTCCTAACTCTCTGGCAACCACTAATCTTCATAGTTTTCCCTTTCCAGAATGTCATATAGTTGGAATCATATAGTATATAGCCAGCTTTTTCATACTGTCATCTTTCATTTAGGAATATGATGTAAGGGTCCTCTCTGTCTTTTTTTCTTTTTTCTTTTTTCTTTTTTTTTTTTTACAATTTAAAAAATTTATTTTTAGAGAGAAGGGAAAGGAATGGAAGGAGAGAAGGGAGTAAAATGTCAATGTGTGGGAAAAAACATCGATTGGTTGCCTTTTGCATGTCCCAACCGGGACCTGGCATGTGCCCTGACTAGAAACCCAATTGGCTATCTTTTGGCAATGAAGAACTACACCACACCACTGAGCCACACCTGTCAGGGCCCCTATGTCTTTTCACAGCGTGATAGCTCATTTCTTTTTAGTATTGAATAACATTTCATTGGATGGACCATAGTTTATTTAGGACATCTTAAATTAAAAATTAAGTGGGTCCTTTCTCCCAAAAAGTAAAGTGCTTATTTTTTATGCAGTTCTATAATCTACTTTTTTTCCACATTTACATTAGCATTTTAAAATATTTTGCCAAACATCACATTTAGTATCTGTATCATGAACACTATAATTTATATCGCCTTTTGGTTGCATACTTTGGTGTGTGTGTATATATTTTTTTATTTACCAATATAAAATATGAAACAATTTTGACAGTTTCTTTAAAGAAATCAAAAATTTTATTTACTGGGTCAAAGAAATAACTATGGAAAGGTTTATGTAGATCTTTTTATATTTGGAAACTTGATAGTTCATTAACTTAAGCTAAGTATAAGGATATAACCCACTCTGTAAACCTGGAGACAATGACTGGAAACAATGATTGTAGAACTGTTTTTCTAACTTTTTATTTTTATATATAGTTTTGTTTCTGTCTTTTTTTCAATTTTCTAACTTTTTAAAGATATACAAAATTAGTTTCTTAAGAAAGGTGATTTAAGTACTTGGAGTATAACAAGATGAAATCTGTTTTTCTTATTAAAACTAGTTTACATAAAAATTTTAACCTTTACCTTTTAACATCATAGAATTTTTAAAAAACAGTTTAGAAAGAATTCAGTTGCTTAATTGTGGCATGTGAAATTGATTTTAAACTAACATGTAATATTCAGTTTTGCATAGTGCTTTTCAAAGTTTTGAAAGGTAGAAACAATAAAGTTAAAATTTTTGCCTTTCAAATTATAAAGCTTTAAAGAACAGTTGAAATAGAAATTACCATGTTACTGGAATCAATAAAATTTTGTTCAGTGTAAATGCTATCCTAATGTCATTTTAGTGTTAAAAATACATATTTTTTATTCTCACTCATGGATTTGTTTATTGATTTTAGAGACAGAAACATTGATTTCTTTTTTACCTTCTGTATACACCCTGACTGGAATTAATTAAACCTGTAAACTTTTGGTTCATGAGATGATGCTCCAACCAGCTGAACCACCAGGACATTATTGATGTACTTTAAAGTACTTTTTACTTTTGTATAATGTTCAACTTAGAAATCTTTCTGGTTATATTTTATTTTTAAAAATTAAAAATTTTATTGTATTTTAACTTCAAGGAGTTCATTTTAATTAAGGATAATACATTTCTAGAAACGTTGGTAACATTGTTAACATTGAGACAAAACACCAGTATTCATGACCAATATGTAAATCCTCATAATCGTGTCAGAACGCATTATACAGAGTTTGAAAAATAATCTTAACAAAGTTTATGTGAAGGGGCAAACATCAAAATTGGTAACAGTAAACGTCTTTTTTAAAAACGGTATCTTTGTAAGTCCGCAACTTTCAAAGCATAAAGTATTTTTCTAGGAAAAATAAAAGGGTGTACATTGTGTTTCCTATGTAACTTTTATGTACCTGAGTCACCTGCAGATACACCTGGTCTGCTGTTATCTGGTCCATCACTTTCTTTGTCCCAGTCTGTCACGGATTTTCTCATCGTAGTATCACATAGGCTTGTCCATTCTGGGCCACTGCCACCTTCTCCTGATGAAATTTATTGAGGTGACATTGGTTAATAAAATTACTGGCTTCAAGCATATAGTTTTATGATACTTTATCTTTATATTGCATTGTGTGTCTATCACCCAAAGTCAAATCTTCCATCACTATATATTTGACCCCCTTTACCCTTACTACCCTTACACAACCCCCTTCGCTCAGGTAACCACCATGCTGTTATCATGTGTCTATGAGTTTTTGTTTGTTCATTTGTAGCTTTCAGTTTTATATTCCACATTTGAATGAAATGTTCTTTTTCTGTCTGACTTACTTTGCTTAGTATATTTTCAAATCTGTACATGTCAGTGCAAATGATAGTATTTCATTTTTTTCTTATGGCTGAGTAGTATTTTCTCTTTTTTTAAGATTTTATTTACTTTTAGAGAGAGGGAAAGGGAGAGAAGCTGCAACGTGCGGTTACCTCCCACACCCCCAGCTGGGGACCTGGCTGGCAACCCAGGCGTGTGCTCTGATGGCATCAAATCAAGGACCTTGTGGTGCGCAGGCCTGCACTCAATCCACTGAGTCACACCAGCCAGGACTGAGTAGTAGTCTTTTGTGTGTATGTGTGTGTGCGCGTGCCACATCTTTCTTATCTGATTATTTGTGAAAGGACATTTTACTTGTTTCCATGTTTTGGGCTATCATGAATAATGCGGCATTGAACATAGGTGTGCATGTATCTTTGTGAATAAATGGTTTAAATTTTGGGGGGTAGATAGAAGAGGGGTTGCTGAGTCATGTGATCACTCTATTCTTAATTTTTTTGTGGAGCCTCCATACTGTTTTTTCATAGTGGAGGTAGCTCTTTGCGTTCCCACCAGTGGTGAATGTGCGCCCTCTTTTTTCACTTAAGGCTATTTCACTTAAGGCTATTGGGCTTTTGAGTTCTTTTCAGTAGAACTTTTCTTGTTTGAACTTGCATCTATCCCTCTCAAAACACCAATAAAATCTTTCTTGAAAACTGTTGATAATCAAGTTAGTATGCTTTCTAACAGAGCTGCCAGTTTCTTGAACCTTTACATCAACATTCTTTTGATGTTTCTGAACAGCACTGAATAATTAATTGTACAGCACCCCTTATTGCAATTCTCTGAAGGCTTCTCTTTGTCTTTGACAAAATCTTGCTTAACTATGCATATCATTTTCTGTTCCTGCTTCTTATCAGGCTGTTTTCTTTTTCTCTAGTCTCCTGCTTTCACATTTTTCCCCCCTTTCCAGAGTCTTGCTTTTGACCAAAACACTAGGTTTTACTTTTAGGAGGTTTTTTTGTGTGTGATTTTAGCCATCTGCCCAGCCTAAGTGAGTTCCAACACTAGCTTCTGCAGCATTTTAATTGTTGTAGTGTTAAACTTCATCCTTGTTTTCAGCTTGTTTCTTAATCATCAGAAGTAAGAAAAGTGCCCCTTTTCCAGTTCACACCTTCCTATAGAACCTTCAGTATGGGCAGTGTCTTTATCTTCATCTTAAAATTTGAATGCTGCAGTCCTGCCTATGGTTTTCATCTTAATTTTTAGTGAATCTTCCCCCACCCCTTCTGCACCTCCATCCCATCCCTGACTCACATGAGTCCTGAACAGCCAGGGCCAAATTTCCACACTGGAAGCGTCCCCTTTGTAGTTATTTTTAAACATGAGGCTTCTGGTAGCCTTTGGTTAAGTAGCATTGACATTTACATTATTTTTTTTGAGTTGTTAATGATGAGCATCACATGTTTATTATTTACATCTCTATTACCACATTTTCTTTCTGAATTTAAAATTTTGACCTAAGGTACATTAGTTTAGTTGAGTAATATAGTTGGTAGATATTAGTGCTACCTTAAGAATTATTTATTTTTTAAAAAGATTTTTACTATTTTTAGAAAGGGGGAATGGAGGGAGTTAGAGAAGGAGAGAAACATCCATGTGGTTGCCTTTCACCTGCATCCAGCTACTTGGCTGGAGACCTGGCTTGCAACCTGGTTATGTGTCCTGGCTGGGAATTGAACCAGCAGCCTTTCAGTTTGCAGGCCAGCACCTTATCCACTGTGCCACCAGCCAGGGCTTCCTTTTTTTTTTTTTAAGATTTTATTCATTTATTTCTAGAGAGAAGGACAGGGAGGGAGGAAGAAAGGAAGAGAAACATCATTGTATGGTTGCCATTCACCTGCCTCCACCTGGGGACCTGGCTGGAGACCTGGCTTGCAACCTGGTTACGTGCCCTGACTGGGAATCAAACCAGCAATTCTTGGGTTCACAGGCCGGCACCAATCCACTGAGCCACATCATCCACGGCTAAAAATTAGTTTATTTTAAGTATACAAGATGTTTAAAATTCTTCCTAGTTAGGAGTTAAGGATACGTGCATTCAAGTTGTAAGATTGTATTCTACAAGATCAGAAATTCAAGTGTAGGGATTTTTCTTTTTTTTTTTAATGTATTAATACAGTGCAGTTAAGTACAGTGTAGTTTGTATTTACCAAGAAGTATCAGTTTTTAGCTACAGTACAGACTTTTTTCTTTTTAACTTACTGATTTTAGAGAGAGAGAGGAACATTGGATTTGTGTTCCACTTACCTATTCATCCAGTGATTGCGTCTTATATGTGCCCTGACCCAGGATCAAACCTACAGCCTTGACGTATTGGGATGACACTGTAACCAACTGAGCTACTTGGGTAGGGCCAATACAACAAACTTAATGAACTGTTTATGCAAGAGTTTAGTGCTAGTCATTTATTTCAGTCAGTTAATTAGGTTATTGTTATCTAGTAGGTTGAATACATATTAAGTTATGAAATATTTTTAGATACAACCCAGATTTGTACAAAGCATTGTACGAAGTACCTCCCCTTTGTACCTCAGCTTCTAGTATCTTTGTTTAGATGTAATTTTACAGTGGTTGAAAAAATATTAAAGAATATTTTCTTTATTTTATTTTATTTATTTATTTTTAAAAAAGATTTTGTTTCATTATTTTTAGACAGAGGGGAAGGGAGAGAGGCAGAGAGGGAGAGAGACATCAATGTATGGTTGCGTTTCACCTGCCTCCAGCCACAGACCTGACTGGAGACCTGGTTTGCAACCTGATTATGTGCCCTGGCTGGGGAATCGAACCTGCGACTGTTGGGTTCACAGGCCAGCGCCTTATCCACTGTGCTACCAGCCAGGGCAGAATATTTTCTTTAGAATAAAAAATGATAGCATAGGATCTCATAGTCCTTTGCATGTAAACCATTTCTTTACATGAGAAGCACTTTAAAGTTTTTTGCTGAATTTCCATATGCTGTTTATCTACTTCAGCTTTTCAATTTAGGGCAAAAAGGCCACCATTTTAATCCTTTGTTACACACTAGGAAGAAAAACTGCAAAATCCATAGGCACACTCTCCTGATGAGATGTTACATTAGCTGGTATTTCTTTACTATGAAATATTGGAAGACTATAAAAACCAAAACAATTGATTAATTGGAGTAATATTCAGTGTTTATTGCAAGTTTGTTATTTCTTAGAAGGCAGGTGATGAAATTTGTTCTTGTACTAGTTAGTTAATTATACTAGTTTACTTATGGGAGGGCGCAGGGTGGGGAAGGAATGCATCCTTTGCTAAAAAGAGACCTGGGGACTGAATGCTTGGGAGTTGACAAAGTATTAAGAAGTTAACCTATTTATTAATATTAAATAATTTTTTCCTCAGAGTTATTTTTATCAGTAAGAGAGGCTTTGATTTTACACTTGTATGTATTTCTGAAACATGCTTATCCTTCTGATCATTATTTCATATCTGTAATGTATTTGGTGCCTTCAGTTTACTAAAATGTTGGGTCAGTAACTGCAGCTGTCTTTTGTAACAGATACATTTCTATTAAGATCACAGTGGGCTCTGGCTGGTGTGGCTCTTGTGGATTGGCACCAGGCTCTGAGCCCAAAGGTCATTGGTTCACGAACCCAAGGGTCACTGGTTCAATTCCCAGCTAAGCTGCATAACCAGGTTGCAATCCAGGTCTCCAGCCAGGTCCATAGCTGGAGGAAGATGAAAGGCAACCATACATTGATGTTTCTCTCTCTCTCTGCCTCCCTCTCTGCCCTTCCCTCTAAAAATAATGAATAAAATCTTTTAATTTTTAAAAATTTTAAAAGATTTTATTTATTTTTCAGATGGGTTACCAATAATATTGTTATACCTTATTTGGTGCTGTGATGTTGAACTTGCCCAAAATTACACCTCTGAATGGAAGAGCTGGGATTTCAACCTTGGTACTAAAGAGTATGTGACCTAAATCAAGGTTCTTATACTGTATGTGCTCTAAACCCATACTACTTATACTCTGGTAGAAAACTAGTTTATTTTTTGAAATATTTACAACCTAATATGTTTGTAGAATGGTAAAAACAGGATATAAATGAAGAAATGCATATAAAATATGTGATAGTTTCATCAGACATGTAAGTACTGTTACATGGCCAGAAAGTTTTTTAAATGTTTACATTCCATTTTTATACTTAACCTGGCTGTACATTATACACAACAGAAGTCTGTGGACCATACTTTGAGCCAATGCTTCAAACTTTTATTAGTATCAGAAGAGCAATTTATTTTTGCATATTTTACTTTAAGGCTTAGTTGATGTTTTAATTTTGGGAAGAAATCCTGAAAGTTCTTAGTATATAAATTTGTTCACTGAAGTAAGAGAGTGCACAAAATGGGTGTCCTGTAGGGAAGGCTCATTATTTCTGAAAGAGATAGTTTGTGTGTTTGGATTGAGGGTGGAAGAGACATTGAATGTTCATAACCATGGGAAAAAAACCATCATGGCTTTGGAATTTAAGCAATGGAAACCATGGCGAAAAGGAAGTATATGAACTTCAATGAGAGTTTAAAAAACACGCACAAAAATGATCCTAGTTTTGGGGGAGCTATCTAGCTTTATGATACTAGGATTATCCAGCAAGGTTAATATAATGTCTGATACATGTGTTATTTTTGCAGAAACTAAAAAGCTACTTGAGATTCTTTGCAATTAATAATGAAACTTGGCCCACCCGTGATCAGCATTTCCCCCTTCAACTGTCTTCTGTTGCTAAGACAGCTACTGAACCCCCAAGACCATTAAATTATAATGCTGTACATTTTTTATTTAAATCTCAAACTCAGCAAATCTAAAACCAGGTTTAATGTTTTGCATTTAACCTGGTTGTCTTTTTCAGTTTTCTTGTCATCATATTTAATCATTTTGACATGTCAGTTACTGGCTTCCATTGCTCACAGGATGAAAGATACACTTTTAGCCTGACCTTTGAGGCCTTTTACAATCTCACTCCAACCTGCCATTCTAGCTGTCTCATTTCAAGAACCTTCTCTTTTAGTCTCACTAGTCCCTTACCATCTAGATAAATACTGCTTGATCTCATGGCTTTACCCATCTGAATTGTGTGTACAGTAGTTTTTCAAGTGTGATAATCTTTTGAGTCAAAATGTCTTTGTTTACTTTGAGAAGTGGTCGTATCTAATAAATGAACACTTCTTGTTTTTCTGGATAATTTTTAAGCCTAAAAATATTGGCAAAACATGGATATTTTAATGAAAATTTGCTTATGTGGTAGACCACCAAGCTGAGAGAATAGGTAGAGAGTTACTGTGGGATTTGCCAGTGAAGAATTTGGTTTTCAACAGAATGTAAATTTAAAACTGTTTTTAGTGTCTGCACTGTAGAAAGCTACCATAAAAACAAGTTTGTAAAATACATTTAGTTCCCAAGATTATATGGTAATTTACTTCCTTCTCTTGTAGTCTTACATAACTGAAAAAAATATCTAATTGAATTAATTTTAGACATATCCCATAAAAAAACCTATTTTGGGGGTTTCAGGGAGAATTTTGTGAAGTTTGATGATACAAGTTATCACACAATCTCCTTGTACGTTTTTAATGGTGATCCTGTTTTGGATATTTCTGTAGTTAATAGCCTTTACAAAGAACTTTTGAGGGAACATAGGGTTGCGTAGAAACCTATGTTCATAGCAGTTGCATAGGAATCTACGTTCATAGCAGTGCTATTTACAATAGCCAAGTGCAGGAAAAAACCTAAGTGCCCTTCAGTGGATGATTGGATCAGAAATTTTGGTACATTTACACAGTGGAGTTCTATGCAGCAGAAAGAAAGAGAGAACTACCATTTGCGACAGCATGTATGGAACTGGAGAGTATCGTGCTTAGTGAGATAAGACAGGCAGCAAAAATTAAATACCACATGTTCTCGCTTAATACAGGAGACTAATGAACAAAAAAAAAAACCAAACAAAACAGAGACATGAACACAAAAAACACACTTTCAGTGTGCAGAGGGGGAGGTATGGGGGTTGGGGGAGAAGGAAGCAAAGAAGGGGGACAGTTTAGTCAAGGAACTAGCATCAATGACCCATGGATACAACACGTGGGATTGATTGTGGGGGGTGATAAGGATGGTGGGGAAGGGGAGAGCAGAGGGGGGAAAATGATGAATGTAATACAACAACAATAAAAAACAAATTAAAAACTTTAAGGGGGGATATTTCAAAATAATTTCATTTTATTGTCATTTAATTTGTCTTTAAAATACTTAGCAAATTAGAGACAAGTAATGAAATTTTAGAAATTTTTTATAGTTGAGGTTTATGCTTAACTGAAGAGTGACTTCAAAACATTTTGTTACAGTTCTTTAAAAATATTTCTTTGTTCTGATTTGGCCAGTAATTTATAAATCATTTTTATCAAAGAATTTAATATATATGGGTATCATTATGGGAAACATTTCTCATGGTGTATGTTGCCATAGATTCAAAAGATGTTGGAATTGGACTTTCCCCACAGAATGGACCACCCCAACAGAATTAGCTTTGAAAGTTTTAAATCACATATTTTTTGTTTTGTTTTATCTAAGTTGAAAACAGGAAACAGAAAAGACATTGCGATTATTTAAATTAAAGAGGTTATATAGTGACAAAGTAATTAAGTGAACAGAAAATGATTTCATATTGAGGTAGGCTCACTCATCAGTCTCAAAAAATTTTTTTCCCTTTGCAATAATTCACAACGTAACTGTGAAATCAAGAAACTTACAGGGTGAATGGTTGATAGTAAGCTTTTTAGTTTAAATTTGGCCATGTAGCACACCTTCTTGAAGTTTCAACCCAATATGCCAAGGATGCAGGTTAGATTCCTGTCAGGGCACATACAAGAAGCAACCAATGAATGCATAAATAAACAAAACACCAATAGGTGTTTCTCTCTCCCCACCTTCCCATCCCCCCACCCCACCCCCTTCCTCTCTCCAAAATCAATAAAAATAAAACAAGTGGATTATTGAAATAAGTATATCTGGTCATTGCAAAAAACGACCTGAAATTTGTACCAAGAAAAAATACACCCTTCTATACAGTTTTTAATTTTAATGTTTTCATAAATAATTTCATCATGATTTCTAAATTTTATTCAATTTGATCTGTGTCATGTGAATGAGTATTTTCAGAGTAGTTCTGTTTTATTCTATCTTGGGAACAGATGGCTATTAAAACATTTATGCTTTAATAAGAGGGTTTGAGAAATTCATATAGTTAAAAATTTGAACATGAGACTGTTAAACTGTAGATAGTAACATGAGACTTAAAGAGAAATACCAATACTGTGCCTGCATTAAGAACAAGTTTTAAATAACTGAAAGGATCATTATCTGTGGTTAATAAGCATTTTCAGAGTGTTTTAGAGCATTCGTCCTAAAATGTAGCATATTTATATATTAAAAGTCAAGACTGAAAGATTTAAAATTTAGGTATCTTATTGAGGGACATACATCCGCACATTTATTAAAAGATGAGTATTTTAGTTACAGGAAAAATTCAAAAATACATTCTTAGTAAAACACCAATGATACCAATTAAAATGGGACCTTTTTTAAAGCATCAGTGTATGGTTGCCTTTTCACCTGCCTCCAGCTACGAACCTGGCTGGAGACCTGGTTTGCAACCTACTTAGGTTTCCTCACTGGGAAATTGAACCAGCGACCTTTTGGATTCGCAGGCTGTGCCAATTCATTAAGCCACACCAGTCAGAGCTCTAAAGTAGGAACTTTTTTAACTCTAGAAACTGGATATATATTTTTCCTGGAATTTTATTACCTGCTTTTAGTTCCTATGTGTCCAGAAACTTCTAATAAATATATCTTAGTTTTCCATCATTCTCCTAATTTTGAAAAGTTGAATGACAGTAAAGAAGGGTGATATTTTGGGCTCTGAAAATTGGAGGTATCTCATACTATAGTTAATCCATTGTTTTTTATGTGCTGCTGAGGTAAAATGTTTTCATAAATGTTGTGAAATTATGGCTTCTAATGAGGGTTTTAAACTTATGAGTATGTTTTTTCTTATCATTTGTCTTTTAGTAAGAGAAGTCATAGTACTTCTTAACTTTGGGAGGAAGAGTAGATTTTACTCACACACCCAATGTTGTAAATCTGTATGTCCAACCCTCTGACAGATCCATCATTACTATTTTAAACTCCACAAAACATTATTATTGCTGCTTTACACTGTTGATAGTTTTTTATATATTTACCCTTTCCAGTGTTTTTAATTTTCTTTTGTACTTACATGCACCCATCTGGAATTTTTTACCCAGTCTGAAGACTTTCTTTCCTTTAGTATCCCTCTTTCTTTGTATCTCTGGTGTTTGGGGTGTGTCAGGGGTCTGTTTGTGTGAATCTGTGTTTTTGAAGGATATTTTTTTCTAGGTGTTAAATTCTAGGTTGACAGTTTTTTACAGCACTAATGTCATTCTGTTGTCTTAATGGCTTTCATAGTTTTTGTTAAGTTAGTTGTTGCTCTTACTGTTCCTGTGAAAGTAATGTGTATGTGTTCATATCTTGCCCTCCTGCTTTTTAAAAAAATCACTTCTTTTTAGAGAGAGAGGCAGAAACATCAGTGTGCAAGAGAGACACCAGTTGGTTGCCTCTTGCATGCTCCCAACGGGGGACATGGCCCATTAACCCAGGCCAATGTTCCCTGACAAGGAATGGAACTGGAGACCTTTCAGTTTGTGGGACAACACCCATTCCACTAAACCATACCAGTAGGGCTCCTGACAGCTTTTAATACCATTGCTTCATCTTTATGATATTTTCCGTAGTTTGAGTCTTGCTGCCCAGGTGTATTTTTGTTTGTATTTATACTTCTTGTAGTTTTCTGAGCTTTTTTTTTTTTAACCTGTGACTTGAGATTCTGATGAGATTTGGTAAATTTTGGTTATATCTTTGTGTTGTTTCCCTCCCATTTTCTTGCCTCTTGGCCTTCAACATTTCAACTACCTCCACCTGTTCCTTACCATCTTTTTTTTCCCCCTGCTGCTCTGTTTGAATATTGTCTTTTGGCTTGTATTTGACTTCATTAACCCTACATTCAGCTGAGTTCAGTCTGTTACTAATTTAATGAGCTCTTAATTTCATACATCATAATTGGCAGTTCCACAATGTCTATTTGGTTCTTCTTTTTTGTATCTATATGAGTTAGTGGTTGTTAACTAAAATTATTGTAATAATTTCACTATATATATATATGTCAAATTATATCTCAAAAACTAGATAATAAAGAGAAGCTATTAACCAAAAATAAATAAATAAAAATTAATAAATATTGTGGACCTTAGACATTATGTGGTAACTTAAATACCAATAGATGTTTTACTTTTTGGTAAAAAAAAAATCAAATACTCATTTCTTTTTCTTAATGACTTTCCCTCAACTTCTGTTTTGCCATAGTAGTAATCATAGTTATTTGGTCTTTGTCTGCCAACTCCGTTATGTGGATTATGTCTAGGTATACATACCTCCATGGACAATGTAATGTCTTGAATGTTACTTTAGTAAAAAAAATTTTTTTGTAATAATGGAGAGCTTACAGCCAGATAGAGACATAGATAAGCAGTCTTCACCTCGCACAACCGTAAGAAGGATAACAACTAAATCAAAATAAAAAGCAGCCAGAACTACCAGGAAAACAAAATTAATGGAAGTCTGACAACCACTGTTAAGAAGAAATATACATCTAGATAGGAGTGGCCAAGCTTGGGGAGCCAGGGTAGAGAGGACATGGTGTTGACATAGGTGAGGCAGGGGTGGCAAGGCAGTGGCTGTGGCTGTTGGAATGAGCAATCCTGCACTCATGTGTGGTGGATAAAAACTGGAAGGGACACCTATGGAGCACACCTGGCCCAAGGCTAGACTATGCAGCTCCCGGTTCCAGCACCTCTAAAACAAAGTCTCATAATTTCTGGCTGTGAAAACCAGTGGGAGTTGGGGCAGCAGAAAAAGCCATCTCAGGAAAGTTCATTTAGAGGTTCCCCATGGTCCTAAATGTAGGCAAATTCACCCAGTCTGGGAACCATCACCAGGGCAATTGCTAGATGGGTGCCAGTCACGTATGGGAAGTGGGGAAAGTGACTGGAATTGAGACAAGTGCAGAGCAGGCAGCATCATTCTTTCTCTAACCCCTCCCCCACATACATTACTGGTGAAATTGGTTGCTATGCACTGAGGAATACCTAAGGCCCTGCCCCTTACCATGTAACAGGCGTGGCAACTATATAATACACAGAAGTGAACACAGGGAGGCTGTCAAATTGTGGAGATGAAGTATGGACCAAATGAAAGAACAGATCAAAACTCCAGAAAGAGAACTAAGTGAAAAGAAGATGGCCAACCTATCAGATGCAGAGTTCAAAACACTGATGATCAGGATGGTCAGAGAACTCGTTGAGCATGGCCACTAAGTAAAGGAAGAAGTGAAGGTTATACAAAGTGAAATAAAGACAAATATACAGGAAAGCAACAGTAGTGGGAAGGAAGCAGGATTCAAATCAATAATTTGAAACAAGAGGAAGAAATATTCAACCAGAACAAAATGATGAAACAACATTTTAGAAAAAGTGAGAATTGAAGAAGACTCTGGGACATCTCCAGAAGTGCCAACATCTGAATTGTAGGGGTGCCAGAAGAAGAAATTTCTCTTGCAGGATATTGAAAACATGTGAAAATATAATGAAGAAAAATTTCCCAAATTTGGCGTAGGAAATAGACATACAAGTCCAGGAAGCACAGAGAGTATCAAACAAGATAGGTGCAAAGAGGCCTCCTCCAAGACACAACATAATTAAAATGCCTAAGGTTAAAGATAGACATTTTTTAAAGCAGCAAGAGAAAAAAAGTTACCTACAGGGGAGTTCCCTTAAGACTATCAGCTGATTTCTCAAAAGAAACTTTGCTGGCAAGAAGTATTCAAAGTGATGAAAAGCAAGGACCTACAACCTAGATGACTATCCAGCAAAGCTATCATTTAGACTGGAAGGGCAGATAAAGTGCTTCCCAGACTAGGCAGAGAGTTAAAGAAGTTCATTATTGCCAAGCCATTATATGAAATGTTAAAGGGACTTAAGAAAAGGAGGATCAAAAGTATAAAAAATACGATGACCAAAACACAAAAAACAAAAGACATTGGAGCTATCAACAACTGAATCTAAAAAACAAAAACAAACTAAGCAAACAACTAGAATAGTATTAGAATGATACCAGCAGGGAGGAGGAAGGGAGAGAATGGTGGAAAAGGTATAGGAACTAAGAATGAAAATGTGTAGTTACAAAATAATACATAGATAGGGTATGTTAAGAGTAGTAAAGGAAATGGATACATGGACTAAGGGTGGGTGTTGCTGGAGGCAAGGATGTTACTGCAGGAAGGGCATAAAGGGGAAAAAATTGGGACAACTGCCAATAACATAATAAAGTATACTCCAAAACAATTTTTTTTTCCTATGTAGTAGTATTTGATTGTTTTCCAGGCATTGTAGATAATATTCATTGAGAGAGTGGATTATGCTTTCTTTGAAGAGTTTAGAAGTTGGTTCTTGGAAGCAGTTAATTAATAGGTAGATTACCTTGGTCCTGTCAGGATTTGTTAAATGCAGAATTATTTCACCTGATTTCTAGGGCATGGTCCTTCTAGAAGTTCATCGGAAAGTTGACAATCTCCACCCACCCACTCTACTACATCTGAATGCAGTCCTATTAATCCAGTTCAGCTGCTGAAGTCTTGACACAGGTGTCCTCTGCTAGGCTACTCCGAGTTGTACTCTGAACATCCTAGTTTAAGAGTCAACCAAGGAGCTGTGAGGGATTTTAAGATAGATTTATGAGGCCCAGTTCTTTGAAGTTTTTTTTATCCTATTCCCCCAAACCCACCAGCCTTGCCGGTCCCTAACTTTTTCCTATTTTCTCTTCAGTGACACAGTTTCTGTCTGGAGAGTCTTACTAGTCAAGTAGGGTAAGGAATGGCATTTGGTAAAGTTGGCTGTGATGAGGAAATACTGGTAAAAGCCTTTGGTGATTTTAAAAGTATTGACTACTATGTAAATTTTAGGGCCTTAACTACTCTGTGATCATTGGTGATACAATTATAAGCCAAATCAAGACATAGCCCCTGCTATGAGTAACTTTAGGTTAGTAGAAAGTAGTTCTTGGACATGCCATCTTGATAAGATAAATTTATATTGTAAGATAATTACTTACTACCTATCTGCTCTGAGATCTTTCAGATCATACATCTCTGATTTACAAAGTTTTGTCAATGTGTACCTGTATCATTTTTGCTGCTTCCCTTTAAATCTAATACCCCAACTCTGTTGTAGCACCCTCTGTTTGGTATCAGCGTCCCTAGTGACCTTCCTGTTTTGTTGATACTAATTTATGATAATGCTACATGGAATAGTGTGGAAAACACCCATTATCCCCAGGCTTCTTTCTTTTCTGACATTAGATGACAGTATTATGTCTAGTCTAAGGAAAAGATTTAAGTTCAAACTAATGTCCAGGTTTTTTTGCATAGAGTCAGTTGGAAATGACAGAAATTGCTGAACTTTTAAGTCACCATATAAACAGTAATGAAGGCAAAAGCCTTCATGAGTAGTGTTGGCTTGATCATTTTATGAAATTTTTTTATTTTGGTTATTGTAAATAGCTTACTCTCTGCACTTCAGTGGTATTTTCCCCCTCCCCACTTTCATATACAGTACTTGAATATAAAGGTACGTTCAGAAAGGTAGCTGGTTTTCCCAGCTTTGTTGCATGGTCTCTAACAATCTGATAATGAAAGATAACTGCAGTATTATAGTATAATTATAATATAGTTTAGTATAGTATAGTATTACAGTATAATTTGAGAAACCCTTTCCTCTAAATGAAGATAAGCTAGAATGAAGAATATGGAGCTTTTTTTCTTCTAACAGATTGGTCTGTGGTCCCTTTTATATGAAACGTTTCTGTAATTTCTTCTTTTTTAATTTTATATTTGCCTGTTATAAGACATGCTTGTTGACTTTAGAGAGAGGGGAAAGGAGGAAGAGAGGGAGAGAGAAACATTGTCGCAAGAGACAGACGTTGATTGGTCAGTTGCTTCTTGTACATGCCCTGACCAGGGGACCGAACCTGCAACCCAGGCATGTGCCCTGACCAGGAATGGAACTGATGACCTTTCAGTTTACAGGATAACACTCAACAACCCAAGCCACACTGGCCAGTGCTGAAATTTCTTTTTAAAAAGATAATATTGGCACTGTTGGTTCAAATTTATTTCGAGTATTGCTGTCTAGGATAAGTTAAGAATTTTTAAATAATGTTTTATTTTCTACCAGGAAACCACCCCTACTCCTAATCCCCAGCCTACAGAAGAAGAGAAAACAGAATCTAACCAGGAGGTTGCTAACCCAGAACACTATATTAAACATCCTTTACAGAACAGGTAAGTTTGTAGACACATAGCTTTTCAAATTAAGCAACAAGATAAATGGTGAACAGGACAAGTTTGGAGGGACAGGTTAGATGAGACTAGTTTTAGATGTTTCCGGTTGATGATTCTACTTTCACTTGAATGACCCATGTCCAGTAAGCATTTTTATGTATGACTCTTGAGCTTAGAAAGAACTGGTTGAGAGATTTGAAATTCAGCAGTAATTGGTATTGGTAATTGAAAGTAGTGTTATTTTAAGAAGTAAACTTAGCTCAGGACAGAAGCTTTGATAAGGATTTTGGTTTTTTTGACAGTGAGTGCCATTAAGGGTATAAACATAGAAACTATATAAATTATATATAAAAAAGTCAAATGTTTATTGCTTCGAACAATAAAGTCTCAAAATGACATTGGACTGAAATACGAAGTGTTTGCTAACAATAAAGAAGAAAATTTAGTCAAGTGTAGATAATGGGAAAATGTAGTAGTTTAAAGAGTGATGAAAAATACAAAAATGTATCAAGCAGTAATAGGCAGTTTGAAATTGGCTGTGAAGGGGAAAAGAGTTTAGGGGATTTGGAGTCTGGAGATTGATTTGTATTTAAGACAGGAGACATTAAGATGAATTACAGGTCTCCTAGTTACAGTATAGTGACTATGAAAGTGGTTGAGTTAGTAGTTCATTGTATGGTTTTCCCAACTCTGCTCCACCTCCTCCCTGTATGTTAATGTTTTCACTGTCTTTCATGTTTACGTAATGGAAATTAACACAGATTTACTGAAAGTTAATGGTGGGGACAAAATGACAACATGTAAACATTGTAAGAATAGAGGAAAATTAGGATTGATTTCTGAAGATAAAATTTAAATATTTCAGTATCTTTGATTTCTCCTATCTTTATTTATTGAAAGATCCTATAAGCCTGTCTATAATTTAATTTCATTCATCTAAAAAATATATTTTCTCTTCATGGTCTGAATTTTTTTTTTTATCATTTCTTCATTATCATGGAAGAAATGACTGAAATAGTAGTCTAAACATGTTCTGTATTTTTCATAGACCTATGGGTTAGCATATCATTCACTGAAGAGCATATCTATTCTTTAGACGATGGAGATTGTCAGCTAGTGAGTGAGCCATCAAATCAATACTCCCTAAAAGATAAAATCCTTCCATAGGGGGAAGCACTGTACCAAAGATATGTATTAAGTGGAACTACTGTATAAGTTCATGGGAATTTCATATACTTCAACCTCACAGTAGTACCAAAACCCTTTTTAAGTATTTTTTTCATAATTCATTGGTATCTTTTAAAAGCTCGCTCTCAATGCCTTCTAGTATATGTTCTTAGTGTTGCTAATATTGTGGGAAGAAGATACCAAGGCATATATTTCTCACAGCTTGATTGACATCTAAGAAGAGATTTCTGGAAAGTGGCTTCATGGGTAAACAAACTTATTAAATCCTAAATTAAGTTGTTGAGGATTTAAATTTCTCTAGAAATTCTACTTGTATAACATGATAAATATCACTTGAAAAAATACTCTGAGATGCTTTATGGTTCAAGTTTTGGTAGTTTTCTCATTTATTTTGCTTTCTTAAGTAATCTCTAATATAACGATTCAGCATGGTACAAGTATATAAAATAAAAGTTTTTTGCTTTTCTCAGTTTTTTCCCCATTTTATTCTTCTCCATTCCCTGGAGTAGTCATTGTTAAATTTGGTCGTTATTCTTCTGAAACTTTCTAATGTACATCTGTATACCTTTTGTACAGGTGGCCATACTTTTTTATGTGTATTTGATCAGACGTGCACTAAGGGGTATATAGATTTGTTTCTTTTATCAAATAGTGCTACATGTATACTTCCTTATATAGTTTTAATGCATTTGTGTGAATATATTTTTAGGGTAAAATTTCACATTTCTTAGGTTAAAAACTACCTTTTAATAACCTTTATATACTGTCAAATTATTTCAAATTCCTCTCTTTTACCAGCTTAGACTTCTTTCAAAAAGTTTTAGAGTTCCTGTTCCTGCTGCATCCTTGCCAACCATCAATCTTTATAATTATTGCCAATCAGATTATCCTGTTCTGATTTGAGAAGACATTGTCTTAAATTGGCATTTTTTTCATTATTAAATTCAGAACCATTTCATACTGTGTTGATCATTTGTGTTTAGTTCTTTTGGGTTATCTTTTTCATTTTCAAGCATTGTATATATATTAGGGATGCTAAATCATCCAAAAGGTAGATGAAATTGAAAATGACTTACTCAAATCATTTGGCTTTTAACATAGTCTATAGAATATTTTTTAGATGTTTTAGATTTTTATGGAGTCAAATATCACCCTTCCTTCATGGCTTCTAGGTTTTATGTCAATCTTAGAAAAAGGAAAAACCACACAATTATTTTAATGGAGCATAGTAATCACTTGCATGGACGTATTTTATTTTGTTTAAATCAGCACTTCTCAAACTTTTTATTATGATTTGTTGATACTCTTAAAAATTATCCAGTACTCCACAGAGCTTTGGTTATGTAGAATTTTATCTATTTCTCTTACTATATTAGAAAATATACCTGAGAAAATGTAAAACTATGCTTATTTAAAAATGTATTCTTAATTTTTTATGAAAAATACTCAAAATATAATGGGAAGAATAGCAGTTTGACATTTTTGTAAATCTTATCAAGTCCTCAACTTAGAAGTTAGCTATATTTTCATTGTTGCTTAATCATTCAGGGGTGGAAATAAAGACATAAATAGTTTCAATAATAAGAAAATATGACCTCATGCAGATAGGCAATTGGAAAAGGAAGAATTTTTTAAAAATCTTATCCCGAGGACCTGTTTATTGATTTAAGAGAGAAAGAGAGAGAGAACCAGAAAAACATTGATAAGTTGCCTCCTCCTGCATGCACCCCAGTTGGGGGTTGAACCTGCAACCTTCTGGTGTATGGGATGATGTTCCAACCTACAGGTCCGTTCTTCCGTCCCCGTCCCCCCCCCCCCCCCCCCCCCCCCCCCCCGCCGAGTCAGGGCAGGGAGGAGAATTTTAATAGCCTTTTTAAAATAATTATGAATATTCTCCTTTGATACTATGTTTCTTACAGGTTAGTTGCAATGTGGAATCTGAAGCCAAATCCAAGAACTTTCTGTACTTTGTTACACTAAAGCCCATTGGTCTGTTTTGTATTTGAAATGAATATTTTGCTTATATGTGATTTTACAACACACACACTGGCCATTTGGAAAGGATCAGTTTTAGTAAATTATGCAATCTTCTGGATATTGACACTTTTTATTATATAGTATTAAAACAATAGCGTATTACTACTAAACTCATCACAAGTGTCTCCACATTTTAGTAAGTTGTCAAATTCACTCATAGGCTTTCCAAAATTCTGATTTTCTCCTGAAAGCTCAAATTTTAACCAATGGGCTCACTCTGCTCATTTTTCAGGGAAAAAAGCCTATGGTTTCTCACCTGTTCTTTCAGGTTAAAATGGTGTTCCATGAAAAAGTGGCTAGTTCACTTCACAATTCATTTGCCTAAGAATTATATTGTGGTGTACAGTAGATGTCTTTTGTACAGAATATGAAAAGAACACGTACACAGATTGAAATATAATGAAACCAGTAACACTTACTGATTCATTAATGGCATTCTTAACTGAAACTGACAGTGTTACTATGATAATTTGTGGTAATAAAAGATCCAGTGTCTAGTAGTGCAATTTGGTACCTCTGTATTATTCTTGCTAAGGCACCAGCTGATTTACCACCATTCTTTTATACCATTAGTGTAAATGTCAACACAGTGAAAAATGAAATAACGTCATCACATTACTATGAAAATACCTTTTACTCATTAGAGCTCCTAAAAGAATCTTGGAATCTCTTACGGTCAGCAAACCACACTGCTGATTTAAAAATTTCCTAGTTGAGTCCTGGCTGCATTGCTCAATTGGTTGGAGTGTTGTCCCGTACACAAAAAAGGTTGTGGGTGCCTTCCTCCATCAGGGCATGTATGGGAGACAGCTAATGTTGCTGTCTTCACATAGATGGTTCTTCTCTCTCTCTCTCTTTCTTTCTCTCTGGTCAATAAACATATCTTTGGGTGAGAGTTTAAAAAAATAAAGGGTCCTTGTTGATAAGCACTTAAGTTTTTTCTAAATTTTCCAAAATTAAGAATATTTGACTGAACTAACTTTATTTTTTGTTTTTTTTTAATTGAGGTGTAATTGACATATAACATTAATATATCACTTTCAGGTGTAAGAAATAATGATTTAACATTTTGTATATATTATGACTAGATCATAATAGGTCTAGCTAGCATCTGTCACCATACACAGTCACAAAATTGTTTTTTCTTATGATGAAAACTTAGGATATACTCTCTTAGCAGCTTTTAAATATGCAGTACAATATTACTAACTATAGTTCCATGCCATATATCAAATCTCAACTATTTACCCCAGTTGTACCTTTTGAACCCTTTCATCCTTATAATTTTGGGGGATAAATTCCTAGAAGTAGACTTGCTAAGTCATATGGTAGTTCTATTTTTAGTTTTTGAGGAAAGACTAAATTAATTTTAGAAATCAAGAGTATTTGAATGGTATGTGTATGTTTAATAGAGTTTCGCCTTTGCTTGTATTTTTGATAGTTGGCAAATACAAAAGATCAAATAGATGAAATTATCTTATTTTTTATGTCTGAGATTATCAAGTATTAGAAATAGAGCTAATGAAATACCTCCATTTGGAAACCCTCTTTTCAGATATTTTTATCAATAAGAAAAATTTTGACCTACCCTTGCTATAGTAGTTCAGTGATTATAATTCTAAATATGAATTATCTTGGGATGATAACTTTGATGTAACATGAGTTTTATCTTCAAAGAGCTGTAGTAAAACCTTTTTTGATAAGTACATACAGATATATAGAAGCTAGTATACTTTATTGCAAAACATATCTGTGGTAGAATTACTCATTAAATCCCTTTATTATTTTCCCCATTTGTGTGTTTGAGTAAAGAGTCATTTAATAATTTTCCCTCTGTCTAGTGCTGTGATTTCTTCCTCTAGGCTTTTTTTTTTTTTTTTAAGATTTTATTATTTCCAGAGAGAGGGGAAGGAAACGAAGCAAAGAGGGAGAGAAATACCAATGTATGGTTGCCTTTCACCTGCCTCCAGCTATAGACCTGGCTGGAGACGTGGCTGGAGACCTGGCTTGCAACCTGGTTATGTTGCCCTGGCTGGGGAATCAAACCAGACCTTTGGGTTCGCAGGCCAGTGCCTTAACTGCTGTGCCACCAGCCAGGGTTCTTCCTCTTGGTTTATACCCTTTTGTTTCTGTGAAAACTTGGCTTTTCTGCTCCCCACTTTTCTTTCTCAGGTTACGTGCCTTGGCTCCGGTTTTCTTAAGTAATTATGTATGATGATCATAGCACTTCCTGTACTGTTAATAAATATTCTGATAAATTTTTGATGAATTCCCCTGAGGGATGAACCTCAGTGGACCTTTGTATAATGGAGAACCTGTTATGTATTAGGCATTTTTAAATGAAAAATAAAACAGAAAGCTGTTCATTATTTGCCACTGTAGTAAGTACAATTTAAAATTTTGGTAAAATATACATAACATAAAATTTACCATCTTTTAAATATACAATTCAGTAGTGTTAAATGCATCCACACTGTTGTGCAATCAGTCTCTGGAACTGTTTGCATTTTGCGAAGCTAAAACTCTATCCCGTTAAAAAACAACCCCCTGGCGACCACTGTTCTTTCTGTCTCTGTGAATTTGACTACTCTAGGTACCTCATACAAGTGGAATCATACACTATGTTTTTTGACTGTCTTATTTTCTCTAACATAATGCCCTCATGGTTTACCCGTGTCATAGCAAGTGTCAGAATTTCCTTCCTGTTTAAGGCTGACTGATAATACATTGTATGTTTTACCACATTTTGTTTATTACTCATATGTCAATGGACACTTGTGTTGCTTCCTTTTGGGGCTATTTCGAATAATGCTGCAATGAACATGGATGTAAAACTGCCCTTTTTTTGACACTGACTTTCTATTTTAGATGGGCCCTCTGGTTTTTTAAAAATGATAAAAGCAAAACTTGGCAAGCAAACCTTCGGCTGATCTCTGAGTTTGATACTGTTGAAGACTTTTGGGCGTAAGTAACTCATTCATTTCAGAATGTTTGTTATTTTGTTAGTATGTAATTTTTAGTTTTAAGTCACATTTACAAAATGAATGTTAAAGTGAAAAGTTACTAATTATTCATCTGTAGAACTACCTTTTTGTTTGTCCATCTCCTCACAGCTATTTGAATTGGTGATTATTCCTCATCAGTTTTAGAAAGCTTCAGTCTTGTCATCTTTTAGCCCTGCATGTTCTTTATTCCTGAGAGATCCTTCGCTTTATTACTATTAGAAATATTGACAACTTGTTGGAATTTGTCCCCTTTCTTGGTTGCCTGGATACATTTGCCCCATAGTTGGGCATTCCACAGCTTTGTTACATCTTCATTTATGCAAATTATTTTCAGTGTAACATCTGGGGTTCCTTAAAAGAATTTTGAGATTTCAAAGGCTTAAATGCTTAATATTCAGGGTTTGTCAAAGAATGACAGTATTTGTGAAGATTGTTTACTAATTTTATTATATTTTGTGATCACCTTCAAATATAGTTGAAAAATATTGTTGAGATTTTTGTTTCAGGTTTAGTGAAAAGTTAAGAGTGGGGGTCATAAACTTTCAAATAACTTGAGAATAAAATATAAAGTTGTAAAGTTTCAAGAGAATTTGGAGTATTGGTTATCTTACAGACAAAGTTAATATATATAACTTGAAATATATAGGGAGAAAATATTTGAGAACATGAAGTAAAATTTGTTAACATTTTTCTTTAATTGTGTTTTTCCATTAACATTTATCCCCTTCATTCCCCTCCCAAAACATTTTTAAGAGCTATAAACTACTTATCGGTTACCTAAAATATTCTAACATATGCATCTAGCATATTTTTGGATCATATATATGCTGAATAATCAGTGCTACTCTTGTGTTTTAATGTAGCTCCCTGAATATGTTCTTCCAGACAAAAGAAAGATTATAGTCAGCAAACCCATACAAGTATACTTCCTCCAGGGCAGAGCCAATATGCGTCTGTATGTTTTTAGTGCCTTGTCCATTGTAGGCATTTAGTATGCATTTGAATCACTGAAAAAAAACCAAAACATTGAATAATTAGAGAAAACTATAAATTGTGAGCTAGCTCACTTTACTGAAAGCATTAAATTTTTAAAAAAGTAATAAAACTACTTTTAAGCCCCCAGTAATTCATAGGTCTAGTTGTCTAGTTTAAATATGGTTATTATAGTTTACCCTTCATCAAAATCTGTGTTTTTCTTGTTTAAATTTATTCAAGAGTACTCTAAAACATAGGTCACCAACCTTTTTGGCACCAGGATGGTTTTGTGGAGATGAAGGGGAGGGAAGTGGACCCCAAGCTCCCCAGCTTCTCTGCCTCCAGGTTGCAGGGTTGCGGCTGGAGGCAAGGGAGCTCTGGTGAACTTCCCTAGCCCACCTGCTGTGGGGGCGGGGCAGAGGCTCATTCGTGACCTAGTTCCTAATGGGCTGCATACCTGCACCATTCTGCAGCAGTGGGTTGGGGACCCCTGCTGTAAAACACAGTTTCCAGTTTGAGGAGGAGGAGCAATAGCAGCAGCAGCAGCAGCAGCAGCAGCAAGAGTCTTGAACTTTTTTCCATTGAATCAGATTTGCATTTATCTAGTTTATTTGGCTTTCACCAATGTACATAAAGTGTTTCTGATTGGAACGTAATACCACACTTTAGTTATGTATAAGCAATGTCGTTACATAATAATTTAGAGATAAATGAAGGAATTCTTCAGCTTTCTATAAATATCTCAAGTCAATTCTTTATCTTTTTTTATTTTCCTAGCAGATTTAGTGGTACATAACCAATGAGTCCTTTCAGATTTAACTAATCTGTGTTAGGATTCTGTTTAAATGTACCATTACAGATTCTCGTTAGAAACTTAATTACTAAGAGATCTTAGATCACCGTGGAGAAAGGAGACCTTTCCTACCTTGAATGCTGTTGAAGAAGGTCACTTCCACACTATCCATTAATTTCATAAAAATGGTGGTGGCTAATTTTACAGTAAACTGTTGGCATCCAGGCCTCTTGTGTTATCTAATGGAAGCTATCTGTGCTAATGTTTATTGTTCAGGAAGAGTAATCATTAGGTACAATGACTCAAGAAACCTTATTTGATCTTAATGCTGGTTTGCCCAAATTGAGTTTGCGTGTTACCCTGTAGAATGTTACCCAAAAGGTTCCAGACTCTTTCTGAAAATTGTTCTTAAGATATCCCTCAACTGAGTTAAAATACATGAAGAGAATCTGACTAAGGATAAATAACATCATGGTCTATTGACATAGCTAATATAAGTTCTGTGTTATATATTGGAGACAGGCAAAACATTTTTACACTCTTGCCAATTTTATAGCAATTTTGCTGTAAAAGACTTGAGATCAAATGGTTTAGCCTTATACTTTCAAGCTAGTGGTTATCTTAAGTCATCCTAAATGTTACTCTGTTACATTGATATATGGGGAGTAGTTTAGAAATACAGATTCCAGGGTCCACCCAACATGAAGGACTTAAAAATCACAAGGAATAGGGCGGGAAATGGTGTTTTTGTGTTTTGAAGCTCTCCAAATGATTATTATGCTCACTGACTACTGACAGTGGTATTGGGAACCACTGGTCTGTTTACTCTGGATACCTTCAAGGATAATAATGTTAGCTTATTTTAGCCATACAATACTGATGGTCAAGAAGTTATCTTTTTTCTCTTGATTGGTCTTCTTGTATATTTAAAACTACTCATTAGCTTTGTACATTTTTCATCTACTTAAAACAACCTCAAACATTTGTTCTCCGTTTCATACACACACACACACACACACACACACACACACGTGTACGTACATATGCATTGCTTTAAGTAATACACCAAATTTTGTCAGAATAATTACTAAAAATACTTTTTAAGTTATCAGATGTTGATTCTTGAACTAACCATTTTTAAGATCTGTTTGGACCATTTCAGAAATTAATCCATAGGAAAAAAGTAAACATAAACTTTTATCTTTTTATTATATTTCTAAATGCTATGTAAGCACCTAAACTATATCACATATTCTGTTCTATGTGTATAATTGTCCTTTTCTTTTACCTAGTCTGTACAACCATATCCAGTTGTCTAGTAATTTAATGCCTGGCTGTGACTACTCACTTTTTAAGGTATGCCTAATTGGTGATTTCATATGTATGTTATAAGATTGGACCATTCAGGCAGGTATTCATTAAGAAATCTAACCACAAACTTAGGAATGGGGAATACACTGTCAATTGAAGAAAAATTAAATTAGCCTTACTGGGCTTAGCATAAATATATTTTGCCCGATTTTCACTTAAATGAAATTAAGTGAAAGTCCTACTTTTTGGGCACATGCTGTGATTGATTCCAAACAGAGCTTTGATCATCAAATCCAGTCTCTCTTTATGTTTGAATACATTGAAGTTCAGTTAGTCAAGAGTTTTCTAAAGTTACAGTTTACATTGAGTATTATTTTGTATTAGTTTCAGATGTACAGCATAGTGGTTAAACAATCATACTATAAAGTGGTCCTCCCCACCACCTTCCCCGACCTTTTAAGTACTTGCCTGGCACTATACATAGTTACTACAGTACTATTGACTGTATTTCCTGTGCTGTACCTTGTATCCCTGTGTGTCAGGAATTGTTGACGGGGTATATGGGTCCCAAAATATTTTTAAATGGGTTTTGTCAGGTAGCAGGGGATGGGGCATTCATTCTCTGAAATTCCAGAAGTGTGCATGATTTTGTATATAATTTCTAGGTATAGAAGTGTATGTAGCTTTGAGAAGCTGTATTATTCAGAATCGTTAAGAACCTGCAACTTAAATGAAACCCAAATGTTTGATAGCTGCTAAGTCCCTAAGTCTGGACTCTAATTTTACAACCCCATGCCTGTGTGCTTTTTTCCTACTACATTAATAACAGTTTTATGGAGAATGAAGTAAAAAATTGACAGAGTATTGCTTAGTTTCTAGTGATGACCTCTTAAAGTAAGAGTATTATCTAATATTGTTAATCTTCTAACAGGATGGTATTAAGCCTATGTGGGAAGATGAGAAAAACAAACGAGGAGGACGATGGCTAATTACATTAAGCAAACAGCAGAGACGAAGTGACCTCGATCGCTTTTGGCTAGAGACAGTAAGGTTTTAAAATTATAAAATAAAGTTTTGGGATACTAAATCATTGCAATACATTTTATATCAGTTACTTACTCAAAGAGATGAGGATGCCATATCTCCTATAGATAATAATAAGCCAGCAATTTTGTTCTATCATGTGAGTCCTGTATATTCTATATACTGTAAAACCACTACCACATTACAAATCAGATCAGGTGATTGGCAGTTGACTCTGACTTTTCTCAACAAGGTTATTCTGATCATTACATTAACTTCAAAGTTATGGAACCTTACATTTTGTATAATTAAATTTTTATAAGCCTTTTAGGGTATTGTTTTGTACAATAAGCTTATTAGATAAATGAAGCAAATAGTAAAATTGTAACTTGACATTATATAGCTTATTTTTTGTGATACATGACCTGGAACTTTTGGCTTGTACATATTAAATATGAGGTGATAGGTATTTTCTACTGTGAGAGGTTCTAAATTCCAAGCTTTCAGGAGCAGGTATCATAGTCTCCTTTGTTTCCCTAGCACTTGGCACAATGTCTGGTTTGTAGTTTGCACTTAAGTGAAGCAGTTAACACATATTTGGGTGACTTATTTATTTATTTATTTTTAAAAGAGGCTTATTTTTGCTTTTGGGAGAGATTATCAATAAATACTGTTGTATTCTACATTAAAAAGTTTTACTTTTTGCAAGATGGCAAATGTTCTGGACATAGAAGTTGGTGATGGTTGCACAATATTGTTAATTCACTTAATGCCATTGAACTGTACAAAAATGGTTAAAATGGTAAATTTTATATTACAGAATATTTACTCCAATTAGACATTGGAAACTGTTCATGTAAAACAGCAAGAAGCGGAGGCAATTACTAAGCAGCAGTATAGCAGATGAATAGTAATAAAATAACTTTTATGGAGTCTTGACATCATTTGTCCAGTTTGCTGAGAAAGTTAAAACAACTGTTTAGCGTCCTTGATATTAGCCAAAGAAACAAAGGAGCCAATGAGTTTTTTAAAAGGACAAAGAACTATATACATAAAATTAATGTACACATCCAAAAAGGCAACCCCTGATTTTAAAATTTAGTTTGTAGCCCTGGCTGGTGGCACTGTGGATAAGGAGTCCGCCTGTGAACCCAAAGGTTGCTGGTTTGATTCCCCAGCCAGGGCACATAACCAGGTTGCAAGCCAGGTCTCCAGCCAGGTCTGTGGCTGAAGGCAGGTGAAAGGCAACCATACATTGATGTTTCTCTCCCTCTCTGCCTCTCTGTTTCTCTCCCTTCCCTCTCTCTAAAAATAATAAATAAAATCTTTTAAAAAAAAAAAGACTTCTTTAAAAAATTTAGTTTGTATATATACAAATATATGAGAGCTATGAGTTGAATAAGCTGTTTATAATTTATTGGATGTAATTTGGGATTGGGTTTTGTTTTTAAGCTGCTGTGCCTTATCGGAGAATCTTTTGATGACTACAGTGATGATGTATGTGGAGCTGTTGTTAATGTTAGAGCTAAAGGTGATAAGATAGCAATATGGACTACTGAATGTGAAAACAGAGACGCTGTTACATATATAGGGTGAGTTTTGCTATGAAATGATAATATTTCACTTAAAATATTATAGCTAAATGCAGGGTACCATTTATTATAGCTTTAGAAATACTTGGATTTGTAGATCATTATTTTTCTTGTATTATTTTCATGAACACTTACCTGTTTTGGCATGAAGCACATTAATTTATCAGATAATATACATCTTTATCTAGTTTAAAAATTAATGTTAAATGTATATACTCATAATGTAGTTAAGTATTCATGAATATTATATGTGTATTTTATGCCTGTGAGTACATTGTACATACTACATTTAAATGAATAACATTTATGTATGTTACTTTAAAAAAATTTTTTACTGTATTTTTTCCATTGCCATTTAGTCCCCTTTCCCCACATTCACCACACTGTTATCCATGCCCATGAATGCTGTTTCCTTTTTGCTTGATCCCTCTACCCTCTGATCTCCATTCCCCACCCCCCACACTGGTCATCCTGCTCTCTCTGTGAGTTTGTTTCTATTTTGCCTGTTAGTTCAATTTGTTCATTAGATTCCACATATGAATGAAATCATGGTATTTGTGTTTCTTTGGCTGGTTTATTTCACTTAGTATAATGTTCTCCAGGTCCACCCATGCTATCTCAAAGGGTAAAATATTTTTTTATGGCCATTGTGTAAATGACATACAGTTTTAGTCCCTCATTTATTGATGACACTTGAGTTGCTTCTGTATCTTGGCAGTTGTTCACAGCTGCAGTGAACATAGGGTGCTTATGTTCTTTCGAATTAGTGGTTTACATTCCTTCAGATGTATTCCCAGAAGTGGGATCACTGTTTTTTTTTGTTGTTGTTTTTAACCCATCCAAGTTGTGTGGCTCAATGCATTTGTTTTATGGCATTTTTAATGATTTAGTATGATTGAGGGAATACATTGTGTCATAAATGTAACTTTGATGATAATGGTTCTAATTTTAGTTACCATAAAATTTTTTTTAGATGTTTATCAGTGGAAAAGTACTGAAATCTTCTGTAGTGTGCAATATAAATAAAACTGTCTTTGTGTCTTACTGGAGAATTCAGCTCCAGTATTACATGAAAATGTATATCCTTTTATTTTTAGTTAGTTTTCATGCTTATTTTTAAAATTTTGCTCTTTTTTTCTTAGAAGAAAGATCTAATCTCCTTCTCAGCCTTTACTCTCATATTCATTTTCCATATTAGTTGTAGACAAACAGCCTTATTTTTGTTCCTCAGCCTTCAGATGTGCTTCACCCTCTTAGCATTTTACTTTGACCTCATGACTTTTAAAAGGAAGATTTCTGTGATTTCACAGATGAAATTAGCTCCTTATACAGTATCACAGACCCAGTACATCCCCTCTTTGGCACTTAACAAATTTTGTTCTTAAAATAGTATCTTATTTGAAAGTTGAGTTGTAAAGTTAGTACTTAAGGCAGAAATCATATGTATCTAAATTATCCAGAAAATATGATAAATTGCCTTCAAAGTGTTTTTCTCTGTGCAATCTTGTAATAGGTGTGATAAATGTAATTGTGTAATAATCAGTATTTACTAGGGTTTGTATGTAAAGTATATTGTAGCATTTTATTTTTAAAGTTTTATTATTTTGTTAGTACTCACGCAAGGATATGTATGTTAATTAGAGAGAGAGAAAGGAATGGGGAGAAAGAGAGAGAGAAACATTGATGTGAGAAAGAAACATCAATCATTGCTTCCGCTATATGCCCCAACTGGGGAGCAAAACTGCGATCTCTTAGTACAGAGATCTCAACCAACTGCGCCAACCTGGCCAGGGCTAATTATAAAATAAAAAATTTTTTAAAATGCTTTATTGAGGACACACTCATTGATTTTAGAGAGGGAAACAGAGAGAGGGAGGGATGAAGGGAGAGAGAAACATTGACATGAGAGAGAAACATTAATGGGTTGCCTCTTCCCTGTGTCCCAAATGGGGACTGAACCTGCAACCTAGGTATGTGCCCTGACTGGGGTATTGAACCCACAACCCTTCAGTATGTATGGGACAACACTCCAGCCCAGCCCACTGAGCTACACTGGCCAAGGCTAATTGTAAAATTTTAGATCAGAGAATTTAAATAGACATGTTCATGTAATTGCTTTTATTTTATATTTTAATTTTGTGTTACAGCCCCACCGTGTATATTTGTGATTATTTTTAAATAATCTAATATAAACACCGAGCCCAAGGACCACCCTTGCTTATTACTGATTTATTAATTATCACAGTACCTGATACATAGTAGACTCAAATATTGGTTTAGTCATTAACCAAGATAGTTGTGAAAATGAAGAGTAAATTTTGCTGCAAGGAAAAGGATATGAAATTTCCTTTGTACTTGGTAGCCTAGGTATTTTTTTAGCGTAAAGACTAATAATGATAAATTTAGTGTGTGTGTGTGGATAAAAGTTAATGGCCACTTTCCTTCTTTTTCTTCTTCTAGGAGGGTATACAAGGAAAGGTTAGGACTTCCTCCAAAGATGACAATTGGTTATCAGTCCCATGCAGACACAGCTACTAAGAGCGGCTCCACCACTAAAAATAGGTTTGTTGTTTAAGAAGACACCTTCTGAGTATTCTCATAGGAGACTGCGTCAAGCAATCGAGATTTGGGAGCTGAACCAAAGCCTCTTCGAAAGCAGAGTGGACTGCATTTCAATTTGATTTCCATCTAAATGTTGCAAAGATATAAGAGAAGTCTCATTCACCTTTGTCTTGTACTTCTGTGTTCATCTTTTTTTTTCTTCTTTTTTTCTTTTTGGCTAGAGTGTCCACTTACCCAATCAAAGAATTACAGTACACATCGTTCCCAGAATCCATAAATGTGTTTCTGGCCCACTCTGTAATGGCTTAGGAGAATTATCATTACAAACATTTTACCCATCCAAAAAGTTGAAAAAGAACTT
>PVIW01004941.1:9824-84250 GCA_004026585.1 Noctilio leporinus
AGGGGAACGGGGTAGGGGGGAGGGAGAGGTAGAGGCAAAGATGGGGAGCAGCTTAGACAAGAACCTAGTATAAAGGAACCATGGACATGGACAACAGGTGGGATTGACTTTGGGGGGAATGGGTGGGTGGGTGGGGGGACAGAGGGGAGCAAAAAGGGGATGGATGTAATACAACAACAATTAAAAAAAAAAAAAAAAAAAAGTCCCTGGTTCCTACATGGAACAGCTTTTCACACTGTACATGTTTATGTAGAGAACATCTGAGATCCACTAAATTACGGATATGCCTTTTTTAAAAAAAGATTTTATTCATTGTTTTTAGAAAGAGGGGCAGGGAGAGAGGCAGAGAGGGAAAGAAACATCAATGTACGGGTTGCCTCTCACCTGCCTCCAGCCACGGACCTGGCTGGAGACCTGGCTTGCAATCTGGGTATGTGTTCTGACTGGTAATCGAACCAGCAACTGTTGGGTTCATAGGCCAGCACCTATCCATTGAGCCACTGGCCAGGGTGGGTATGACTTTAAGTGATTCAATTGTAAATATAAACACAACATAGATTATTCCTCCCAACAGAAAACTTCATACCTTTTCTGTAGGGGTAATTGACTATGTATCTACAAGGGGCAACATATTCTTAAGAAGTAGCTTTCCAATGTCTTTTATAGCAAAGATCCCTCTTTTCAAACAAAATATGACAACCCCATACACAAAGCAACCAGCCCCCCCCCCCCAAAAAAAAAAACCCCAACAAAGATCCCATGTTTACAGTTAAGCTAGGAGGCTTCTCTCAAATATCCCTTTTATTCTGAGCTCATTCAAATAACACTGTAGCCAAGAAACATAGTTCTAAAGACAATGAATGTAAATTCTTGGCTACCCAGAGGCACGGAATCCATTCCTCCAATTACACAGAATTAAAAAACAAAAAAGAGTTACAGGTATTCTGTATTACAGGGAATTTTTGAGGTCCCTTAAAAAAAGATAAAACGGACAGAGGGGAGAAAAAAAGGGATGGATGTAATACAACAACAATAAAATTAAAAGAAAAAAAAAAAAAGATAAAACGTTATCACACATTTTTATGTATTTCAAGTATAAACTGACAGTTAACAGTTTGCTGATAATACACAAACAAGAATGAAGAATGAGGACTTACCAGTTTTAGATCAGATACATAAAGAACTTAAAGTTGTCCCTCCCATCCTCAGAAAAAGAAAAAAACTGAAAAAATGAAAGTGAATAACTCTTCTATAAGTTAGCAGAGAGCGGTCACAGGGCAAACTGCCTCCCTGAACACCGAAGAGATGAACACACAGGGAATCACAACTAATTGCTAGAGTTAATAACTGATGAAATGATGGAGAGTATGTTTTGAGTTTTACTTCCAAAACCTCTACCAGGTTCTCACAGTGAAGAGTGAAGGAAAACTCCCTAGCACTTCCAGCAGAGAGAGGGAGGAAGTAATCATTAAAAAACATGGTGGCACAGTGGATGGGTGCATAGGCCTGCGAACCCAGAGGTTTCTGGTTGATTCCAAACCAGGGCACACGACCAGGTTGTAAGCCAGGTCTCCAGTCAGCTCTGTAGCTGGAGGCAGGTGAAAGGCAACCATACATTGATGTCTCTCTCCCTCTCCGGAAATAATAATAAATAAACATCTTAAAAGAAAAACATGGCCGAAGTGTTCTTTTCGGCCTTCTCTCAAGGGAAATAACTTTACCAGAACCTTATCAGGCCTAGCATAAGGACAATTAGTTAACTCCAGCCCCTTCCTGACTCTCATATAGGAAAGAAAAGTAAAGCCTAAGAAACTCTTCTGAAAGCCACAGTCCTCATTCAAGCCCACTAAAACAGTAAGACTTAATCCTTAGATTACAGAAAGCTTCCCCTTCCCAATACCTTATCACCACATCAACAGGACTTCAGGATAACAGGGAATTAAATACAGAGCTGTAAGATACATACTCTATTTAAAAAGAAGTTTCACTGGGAACTGACAGATAGCAATGAAGGGCAAAAAAATAAAAAATAAAAATAAAATAAAACAGACATTGGAGGAAACTGAAGACTACTGACACCTACAGCTATAGCAAGCATTAAACATAGCAAGATTCCTAGCCAGATAAACATAAAACCTCACACTAAAGGTCTATTTGCTTAAGTTCCTATTAACTGATAAAACATTTTCAGCTTTCAACAATTTATCAGGCATGCTAAATGTAAAACAAAAACAACAACAAAGCCACAGTCTGAAGAGACAAAGCAAGTATTGAGCAGAACGCAGGTACAGCAGAGATTTTGGAATTATTGTACTGGGAATTTAAAATAATTATGATCAATATGCTAAGGCTCTAATGAAAGAGTGACAGTATGCAAGGAGAGAAGGGTATTACAGGCAGAGAAATGTAGACACTAACAATCAAAAGGAAATGCTAGGAATCAAAAAAACTGTAACAGAAATAAAGAATGCCTTTGATGGGTTCATCAGTAGATTGAACATGGCCAAGGAAAGAACTTGTAAGCTAAAAGACAGGGCAATAGAAACTTCCCAAAATTAAGAACAAAGAGAAAAAAAGAATGAAAAAAGGAAACAATATTCCAGAACTGTGATACAATTACAAAAAGTGCAAAACACAAATGATGGAAATAGAAAAAGAAGAGAAAAAACCAGGAGAAATAGTGGAAGAACAGCTGAAAATGTTCCAAAAATTGATAGACCAAACTACAGATCTGGGAAACTCTGAAAACATTAAATATAATAAATATAAAACAAACAAAAAACCCCCCCAAAACTACACCTAGCCATATCATATTCAAACTGCTAAAAATCAAAGACAAAAATATCAGGGTTAAGATTACACTGATATCTCCTGAGAAATCCTGCAAGCAAGAAGAATGCAATATTTAAAGTTTTGGAAGAAACATATTCACCAACCTAGAATTTTGTCTCCACAAAATTACTTCCAAAAGTGAAAGAGAAATACTTCCTGAGACAAAAACTGAGGGCATCTGCCCAGACTTGCCTTAAGGGTGTCAGAGAAGGAGTAAATGGAAATAAAATACAGTATTTTATTTTTCTTCCTCTTAATTGACCTAATAAGTAATAATAATAGCAACAGTGTATTTGGTGATTATAGCTTTTGGGTCAGTAAAACAAACAACAGTAATGGCACCAGGGATATCTGTACCCCCTATGAAGTGGTATACTATTGTTTGAAAGTGAACTTGTATTACCTGTACATATATGTATTTCAGGCTCTAGAACAACCATAAAATTGTTTTTAAAAGTGTAATTGTATGCTAACCAAGAAAAGTAATTAATGCAGAATAATATGAGAAGACAAAGGAGGCAAAACAAGTGAAATAGAAAATATTTAGCTCTGGCTGGTGGCTCAGTGGATAGGCACTGGCTTGAGAACCCAAAGGTCGCTGGTTCGATTCCCAGCCAGAGCATATAGCCAGGTCTCCAGCCAGGTTTCCAGCCAGGTCCGTAGCTGGAAGCAGGTGAAAGTTAACCATACAGTGATGATTCTCTCCCTCAATGCCTCTCTCCCTTCTCCTCTCTCTAAAAATAATAAATATAATCTTAAACAAAACAAAAAATTTTAAAAATACTTATAAATATATTAATGCAATTGTATTAATAACCACCTTAAATGTGAGTGGATTACAAAACCCAACTAAGTGTGATTAAATAAAAAGACAGTTTAAAAGTAAAGGGGTAGTTAAAGATATACCATTTAACACTAATACAGTTGGAATTACTCTGTTATTGCAGACAAAGCAGACTTCAGAGTAAGGACAGTATGAGGGCTAAAGAGGAACACCACATAATGAGAAAGCGGTCAATTATTCACAAAGACATACAATTCTTAAGGAATATGCTTCTAACATAAAATATCAAGACAGGAGGCAAAATATGATAGAACTGATAGAAATATTATATTTAAAACTTCAGCACAACTATCAGTAAGTGAAAAATCCAGCAGGCAGAAAACTGGTAAGGATTGAGTCTAACTGAATAGCACCACGAATCAACTGGATCTAATTCACATTTATATAATACTTTAACAACAGCAGAAAACACATTCTTTTGATGCTCATGTGGAACATTCACCAAAATAGACCACATTCTGAGACATAAAACACACACCAACAAACTTAAAATAATACAAATCATATAAAGTACTAAGGTCTGACTGGAAAAAGTAAAGCAATTGTTAATGTAATGAGAATGATTTGCATGGCATTGATGTAACTTGGCAGCCAAGGAGAGTGGACTGGAATGCACATGTGTGAACAACGATGACTTCACTACTGGTCAGTGGGGGCTGTAGATGCTGTTGAGTGAGCATGTGTACTGTGTGGCCATAGCATTCAAAATGACTGAGCAAGTAAAAGGAATCCACACCAAATTTTGTGTTAAGCTTGAACTTTCCTCCATGGAAACTCTTTGGATGATTGAGAAGGCCGCAGCTATGGGCAACTGTTGACTGGCAGCTTCATCATGACAACAGGCCTGCTCGTGAATCATGCCTCATGCAGAGGTTTTTTTTGCCAAACATTAAATTGCTCAGGTAATTCAGCGCCCCCCATAGCCTAGATTTGGTATCCTGTGACTTCCGGCTTTTCCCTAAAATAAAAATCAACAATGAAAGTGAAGATATTTAAACTGTTGATGAGATTCAAGGAAACACTACTGGGGAGCTGATGGCAACTGGAACTGTGTGAGGTCCTAAGGTGCCAACTTTGAAGGGGACTGAAGTATCACAGTCATATGTGCTATGTTTCTTCTTCAATGTCTTTTTCATATTGCATGGCTGGATACCTTCTGGACAAACCTCACTTACTCTCAGATCACAATGGAATTACCCTACAAGTCACTAACAAAAAGATATCTGGAATATCCCAAAATCTTTTAAACTATGTGAAAATAAAATTTGTGGAATACAGCTAAAGTGTCTAGAGGGAAAGCTATATCATAAACACATGTGTTAGGAAGGGAATTCACTTCAGCTTTCACCTTAAGAAACTAGAGAAGAGCAATATAAACTCAAAGCAAGCATAAGAAAAGTAATAAAAATTAAAACAGCGGTCAATTAAATGACAATGGGGAACCAATAATCAACAAGATCAAAAGCTGGTTCCTTGAAAGTATCAGTAAGATAGATAAAGTTCTAGCTAGCTTAAGCAAGAAAATAATGGGAGAAATCTCAAATGATTAATATCACTAGCCTTTGTTACTGGGCTCACAGACAGTAAAAAGATAAAAAAAGAATATTAATAACTCTATGATACAAATTTGGTAACCTAGATGAAACAGACCAATTCTCTAAGACAAAATCTCCCAAAACTCATAAGGAGAAATAATCTCAGTAAGCCTATGATTATTAAAGGAAATGCATCGATGATTAATAACCTTCCAAAACATAAAGAACCAGGCCAAACATTTAGAAAAGAATGATACCAATTCTCTGTAAGTCCTACCAGAAAACAGCAGAGTGAACACTTACAAACTCATTCTACAAGGCTAGCATTACCCTAATACTAAAACCAAACAAAGTGAGGATAACAACTGACCCATTATCTTTCATGAACATAGTTGTAAAATTCCAGGGACAAAAATTAGCAAATTGAAGCCAACAATGTATAAAAATTGCATTGTAATAATGAAAAATGAGGGATACACTGTGTTACTATGTGTCTACCATGTCCACTGCTTTGCTGAACCACTGCACAGAAATTTTTACAGCAGCTTTGTTATTGCCAAAACCCAGAAGCAGCCCAAATGTCTCTCAATAAGTGAATGGATAAGCAAACTGGTACATCTATACAATGGTAAATTCCCAGCAAAAAAAAAGAAATGAGCTATCAAGCCAGAAAAGACATGGAGGAATATTAAATACTAACAGGGAGGGGCAAAAGTAGGTTTATAGTTGTTTGTATGGAAAATAATGCAATAATAAATAAATAATAATACAAGAATAAACTCTAGCCCTGATTGCTGTGGCTCAGTTGGGCATCATCCCACAAAGTGAAATGTCCTCGCTTGATTCCCAGTCAAGACATATGCTTAGTTGCTGTGAGTCCAGCCTTCATTCAGGATGCATGCAGGAAGCAACCAATTGATGTATTTATCTCACATCAATGTTTCCTTCCCTTTCCCGCTCTCTAAAAATAAATAAACCTTAAAGGAGAAAAAAAGGAATAAAGGAATAAACCCTGTATTTTGTCTACTCACAACTCTATTGCTTAGTGAAGGACCCAGTCTGAAAAGGCTACAGTTTACTGTATGATTCCCACTAAATGACATTCTGAAAAAGGCAAAACTAAATAGAGTACAAAATCAGCAGCTACCCAAGGCTGGGAGGGGAGATAATGAGAAGACAGAAATAGGTGAAACGGGGGGTTTTTAGGGTGGCGAAACTATTCTATAATGGTGGGTACATGATATTATGTATTATAAAAATCCAAAGAACTATGTAAGACAAACACTGAAACCTAATGAAATATATTATTTAGTTAATAATAATATATATTACTCATTAGTCATAACATGTACCATAATAACTCAAAATGTCAATATTAGGGGAATCTATGCAGGAAAGAGGAATTATATGGAAAAGCCAACTTTTCCATCAACCTAAAAATGCTCTAAAAAATAGTCCATTAACTTTTAAAGAGATAAAGATGAATATTATAACTACTATTATGTAACTATTCATTAGGTATTATAATTGGATGAGTGTTTAAGAGATATATAGAAAACAATCACCAGCTGAAAAAAAATCCTAACACCCTTTTTTTTGAAGGATCTCTAGAAACATTCTAAAGTTCATCTGAATAAAAATCTGTGCAGGTACTAAGTCTGAATTATACACATCATTCCATAGTGATTTCAAAAAGTACAATAGTATGAGGTCTATCTCAAAAGTATCAAGCCAATGTCAATATAATTAAAAAGTTCGCACGGCCGATATTTTTGGGACAGACCTTGTACGCTGCCTGATACAAGCTTAAGTTTTTGGAAAGATAATGAGAAACACTTAAAAAAAAAAAATCAGGATAGCCAACATTAAATTTTAAAGTGAAGGTATGATAAGGAGAGAGACCAGTGGGATGACAAGTAATCCAGTAACGGAAAAGCCATACAAGGATTTAGTACATATCAAAGGTGGCAATTCAGCCCTGGCTGGTAGCACAGTGGATAAGGCGCTGGCCTGCGAACCCAAAGGTCGCAGGTTCGATTCCCCAGCCAGGGCACATAACCAAGTTGCAAGCCAGGTCTCCAGTCAGGTCTATTCTATGGCTGGAGACAGATGAAATGCAACCATATACATTGATGTCTCTCTCCCTCTCCCTCTTTCTAAAAAATAATGAAATAAAAATCTTAAAAAAAAGGTGGCAATTCAACTGCGTAAGGAAAAGATGAACTTGTTCCTACGTTAGCCATTTGGAAAACAATAAAGCTAGATACATAAAACTAAATTATAGATGAAACAAAAATGTTAAAATATTAAAGTAGTGAAAGGCAACATAATGTGTATTTTATGACTTGAGAGTAGAGAAGGTCTTTCTAAACATAAGATAAAAACCATTTGTTTTTCTAGTCTGTCAACTGAAAAGTCCTAGAAACAAGAACCAACTTGAAATTAAAAGCAGTATCCCTATAGCCTAGACTAAATACCATTTTCCATGAAAAGATAGCAAATGTCCTTGGAGAAATACTTTTTATCCAGATATGGGGCAGCAAATGTGCAAGATAAGCCTAGAACATTCTATCTAACAGAAAGCAAGGAAGCCATCAAAATTTTACTTGTATATGAAGATCATAACCAAAGGACTTGGAAACCAGTTTGAACAGGTCTTCCTTCACTGGCCAAAGATGGGACAACTGGAACATCAAGAAGTATATATAATAACTGCAATGGATTAAATACCTCAAATATGTTTAAATTCAAACATTTGTTTATAATGACATTAAAATAAAAGACAACCAAACAAGCTTTGGCTGGTGACTCAGTGGAAAGGTACTGGCCTGCAAACCCAAAGGTCGCTGGTTCGATTCCCAGCCAGGGCACATAACCAGGTTGCGGACCAGGTCTCCAGCCAGGTCTAAAGCTGGAGGCAGGTGAAAGACAACCATACACTGATGCCTCCCTCCCTTCCCCCTCTCTAAAGTTAAATAAACTCTTTAAAAGATAAACAAACAAACAAAAACCAAACCTCACAGTCACCTATGTCTATTTTGAAAATTGGTAAAAAAGAGAAATAATCAATAATCTATCTAGCCATTTCTCTAGGAACTAACTATTCCTCAAAGAAATCAGAGTGCTGATAAAAGGGGAACTGTTACATTTTAAAATGCTCAACCAAATAATGGATCTAGGCAAGGATTCTCAACAGCTGTTTACCCCACAAAAAGAGATAAGAAATTACGAATTACGTATCTCCTCATAGAAGTACCCACGGCCATTTCTAAAATGGCCACTATAAAACTCAAACTACAATCTGACCAAACATCTGGACCCAACTACAATCTGGCAGAAAATACAGTCAGAGTAGAATGCCAAATAATACCAGCAAAATCCAGATTGTGATGCTCTATAGGACAAATGACCTGCTTTTATCAACAAAAAATTGCAAGGAAAATAATTAAGAAAGATGGAAGGATAAACTACAGATTAAAAGAGATTTAAAGGACTTCTCAGCTGGAGGCAGTATGAAGCTGCTTCTTTTTTTTTTTAAAAAAAGATTTTATTTCATTATTTTTAGAAAAAGGGGAAGGGAGAGGGGCAGAGAGGGAGAGAGACATCAATGTAGGGTTGCGTTTCACCTGCCTCCAGCCACAGACCTGACTGGAGACCTGGCTTGCAACCTGGTTATGTGCCCTGGCTGGGGAATCGAACCTGTGACCTTTGGGTTCGCAGGCCGGCGCCTTATCCACTGTGCTATCAGCCAGGGCTTTTTTTTTTTTTTTTTTAAGATTTATTTCTTTTTAGAGAAAGGGGAAGGGAGGGAGGAAGAGGAGAGAAACACTGGTGTGCGACAGAAACATCGATCCGTGGGTTGCCTCTCGCACAGCCCCCAACCAGGGAGCTGGCCCACAACCCCAGGCATGTGCCCTGCCCTGGAAGCATCAGTTCACAGGATGATATCCAACCCACTGAGCCACAACAAACTGGGCCAGTGTTCAAAACTTATGTACCAATTCAAACTATAAATAAACAAAGGAAATGAAGAAATATAAATACTGAGAGATGGGGCAAAAGTAGGTTGACAGTTGTATGAGAAATAGAGTTTGTCCTTGTGTTATTTATTAATTATTATATTACTTTCAATAGAACTGTAAACCTACTTTTCACCCCCACCCTGTATTTAAGGAATTATTGTTATTTTTCTGCAGAGGTGCAGATTATGTGTAAAGAGTAGGGTTTTCATTTTTTAGAGATATAAACTTGCAGATTAAAAAGCAATTACTAATATGCTCTGATATGAGTGGGTGGCACAATGACATGAATCCATATTACATAAAGAAAAGAAGAATCATAAACACAAAAAGACTACATAAAGTATGATTGTTTCACAGAACTAAAATTAGGTTAAATGTATACACAAAGTCACTTTAATTCTAGGAAGGGAAAAGAACAGTTTCCAACTTGAAAAATTAAACATTTCACAATAGTATATCTGTGAAGGAAATAATTTTTAGATATAAATCTTAAGGAAATGAGGAAAACTGTTATATGTTTTGATCTGAAATTAAAGAAATTAGAGCCTAGCCACTTAGTGGATAATAGCTATGACATGTATTTTTCCACATGGAATTGAAACTAAATATGAATAGTAAAACCAATTTCTCATGTTCTTATCCTCCTGCTCTTGGTATCTTAAAACTTCTCATAGTCCCAGAAACATACTAGTTCCTTCAGTAATTCGCTATACCTGCTATTCTAATTAAAATATTTTTGCATAACAAATTCCTACTCATTCTTCAACCCAACTAAAAGTAATGTTTGTAGTGAAACTTTCCTAACCATCCCACCATTTCATTAACTGTCCACTATGCTTACTTACACTGTACTTTGTTTTGTTTTTTTTTTAAATCTGCTTCCATAAGGCCTGAGAATGGCTTTCATATTTCTAGCTATTGGCACATGCACCCTCCTAGAAGGTGCTCCATAAATACTTGCAAAATCAAACTGAACTTATTACTAATAGGGTATCTAAAAATGGTTCTAAGAAAGTTTATTGAGTCTGTTTTATTCAGAAAAGGCTTACAAAGCAAAGGCACATCATCAAATTTATAATATTCATCCCACTATCAAGATGGAAAACTGTGCTGTGTATATCTTTCTAGCAATTTTTTTTTTATCTTGACATACTCTGAACCCTTCATATAAAGCAACTATTCTTTTTTTCTTAATCCTTATCCAATGATATGTTTATTGATTTGAGAGAGAGAACAAGAGAGCGAGAGAAAGGAATATTGATGTGAAAGCTATACACTGATCAGATGCCTTCCATATGCGCCCCAACCAGTGACAGAATCTGCAACCTTGGTATGTGCCCTGACTGAAAATTGAACCCACAACCTTTTAGTGTATGGAGTGATGCTCCAATCAACTGAGTCATCTGGCCAGGGCATAAAGCAGCTCTTCTTAAAACTTTTTAGTCAACAAATAGCGTTAGTTGATTACCTACTCTATCAATTGGTGTTTGCCATGAATAAACCAAAACAGAATCTCCATACACACACACACACACACAAAAGATAAAACTGAAATAAAGGAACGAAAGAAATAATCAGGACTTCAGGTCAAGATGGCAGCATAGGTAAACATGGCTTGCCTCCTCGCACACCACGTCAAAATTATAACTAAACTACAGAAAAATCATCACTTGGAACTATCAGAAATCAAGCTGAATGGAAAGGTGACAAGTATGGAATTAAAAAACACACATCCATCTAGACTGGTAGGGGAGGCAGAGATGCAAAACCAGCTGTCCCATATCCACATGTGGCGAGTAAAAGTTTAGGAGGAGTATCTCAGAAGCGAGGAGTCCCAGCCCCGCACCAGGTCCCCAGCCCAGGGTTCAAGTGCTAGGAAGATTAAGTCCCTATAACTTCTGGCTGCAAAAACCAGCAGGGATTGAGTCAGTGAAAGAAACTTCTGGAGTCCCAAGCAGTTTCTCTTTAAGATCAAACAGAAAGTCTTGGCTGGTGGCTCAGTGGATAGGCGCTGGCCTGTGAATGCAAAGGTCGCTGGTTTAATTCCCAGCCAGGGCACATAACCCAGGTTGCAAGCCAGGTCTCCAGCCAGCTCTGTAGCTGGAGGCAGGTGAAACATTGATGTTTCTCTCCCTCCCTGCCTCCCTCCCTCCCCCTCTCTCTAAAAATAATAAACAAACAAACAAAAAAAGATCAAACAGAATTACTCAGACTCACTCCCTCTGAGCTCTAGCACCAGGGAAGCAGCTTGAAAGGCACCAGGGGCAGAGGGAGGAACTGAAGTGTCTGGCATTAAGGTGAGAGCTGGAGGACAGCTTTCTCCCTGACAGGCCACTGTCCCTCTTCTGAGCCCTCCCCACACAGAGCCAGAGCCAACATATAGGTGCCATGTCCGAGACTCCATCGACCTGGCTAGCACTGTTTGCCCTGCTCTGGAGACCCCTAAGACTCCATTCGAAGCAGCTATGGGGCCACCCACACTGTTAACAGTTGTTTTTCCATATAAATGGTGGGTCTTGGTTCATGCTTTACAGCTTCCTAAATCCTCTTGAGCAACAGCTGGTTTTTCAAGTCCCGGGCCAGTACCTCTTGCTAGGTGGCCACAGGCCCAACACTAGCAGCAGTGAACCTAAATGCATAGACTGGCCTGGGAATGTTGAAGCCCAGCACAAGTAGAAGCCATTTCAGGTTACTTTATAGTTTGGGCAGGGTGGTTTTGGGCAGAACACAGGTAGGGGACCTGCACCACCTGGGAAACCCCAGGGCCTGCACACCCAGTGGACAGCTTATCTCCATTTTGTTTAGTTCCTTTTCTGGAGTTTTGATCTGTTCTTTCATTTCGGTCATGTTTCTTTGCCTCCTCAATTTGGCAACCTCCCTGTGTTTGTTTCTGTGTATTAGGTAGAACTCCTAATACATACCATCCATGCACAGCTGATCCTCCACAGAGGGTGGAGGTTGGTGGTTAGTGGTCACAGCCAGTCCTTGCAGCTGACTGGCTGGGTAAATCCCTCCTACTGACCTGCCAACAGCAACCAAGGCTCAACTACAAGAGGAGGGTGTACTCAGCACACATGAAGGGTGCATCCTGAGTGCCCAGATTAGGTGACAGGGGAGCCTGTGACACCAGACCCTACAGGACACCTACTACATTAGGCCACACTACCAAGACAGGAGTCATAGGAGTTCTACCTAATATGCAGAAACAAACACAGGGAGGTTGCCAAATTGAGGAGGCAAAGAAACATGACCAAAATAAAAGAACAGATCAAAACTCTAGAAAAGTAACTAAACAAAATGAAGATAAGCAATCCATCAGACACAAAGTTCTATACAAAGGTTATAAGAATGCTCAATGAAAGTAGGGGAAGAGTAGAGGAACTTAGAAAATCAACAAAGAGATAGGAAACAAAAATGGAGATAGAAAATAAGAGAAAAAAACGTCAGAAATGAAGAACACAACTGAAATGAAGAACACATTACAGGGAATCAATAGTAGTGGAGATGAATCAGGGGATCAAATCTTTGATTTGGATGATAAAGAAGTAAAAACACCCTATTAGAATAGCAAAAAAGAAAAAAAAGAATCCAAAACGAGGCCAATATAAGAACCTTTAGGGACAAATTCAAGCAAACCAACATTCACACCATGGGGATGCCAAAAAAGAGCAAGAAACAGAAAACCTATTTGAAAAAATGATGGAAAACTTCCCTAAGCTGGTGAAGGTAATAAATATACAAGTGCAGGAAAGCAGAGTCCCAAACAAGATAAACACAGAGGCCCACAGCAAAGGAGCTCCCACATGACTGTCAGCTTACTTTTCAACAGCAACACTGCAGGCCAGGAAGGGTTTGGCAAGAAATATTCAGTGTTGAAAAGTAAGGATCTACAACAACTGTGATTACTCTATATGGCAAAACTATCATTTAGAATCAAGGGACAAATAAAGAACTTCCCAGATAAGAATGTAAAATTTATTTAAGAAGAGGAAAAAAGATAAAAATATGAATAAAATAGCAATAAATACATATCTATCAACAACCATTTTAAATGCAAATGGCTTAAATGCTCCTAACATACAGGACGGCTGAATGGATAAAACATGACCATTACATACGCTGTCTACAAGAAATTCACTTCAGATGAAAAGATAGAGATCGAAAGAAAATAAAGATATAGAAAAAGTTATTTTATGAAAATGAAACCAAAAAAGTGTACTTATACCAGATAAAATACTTTAAACAAAAGCTATAACAAAAGATAAAAAAGGTCTCAGCAATTCTACTTCTTGGTACTTATTTGAAAAAACCCAAAATACTAAATCGAAAACACACATATACATATATCCATATGTTTATTGCAGTATTATTGACAGTAGCCAAAATATGGGAGCAACTTAAGTGTCCACCATGGATAAAGAAGTGGTGCATATATATATAGGGTGGGACAAAAGTAGCTTTACAATTGTCTGCTTGGGAAATAATAATAGTAATAAGTAATAGTACAAGAATGAATTCTGTGTTTGACATACTCACAAGTGTAAACCTACTTTTGCCATACCCTCTATTGTGGAATATGATTCAGCCATAAAAAAGAATGAAATCTTGCCATCTGTAAGAACATGGATGGTATTGTGCTCAGTTAAATAAATCAGACAAAGAAAGGCAAATACCAGATGATTTCATTTGTATGTGAAATCTAAAAAACTAACAAACAAGCAGAACAGAAATAGTCATTTTGAGGAGTGCCAGAAGGGAGGGTCATAGGGGATGGGTGAAAGGGTGAAGGCATTTATGAGTACAAATTGGTACAGAATAGTCATGGGGATGTCAAGGACAGCACAGGGAAGACAGTAATATTCTAATTACTGTGTATGGTATCACAGGGGTACTAGGTTTTATTGGGGTGTTCACTTCATAAGTTATATAAATGTCTTATTGCACTGTTGTACACCTCTAATATAATACTGTATGTCAACTATAATTAAAAAATAAAAATATAATAAAATTAAATGAATTAAACCTCCCAACCCCTTCTCCAAAAAACAAACATCAAAAGATATACTAATGACTCCTGCAAATTACTTGTTAGAACATGGAAGGCATGTTATCTGGGACTAACATACATCAGATGCTAGGACAGAAAAACAAAACAGAGAAACAAAAATGCTAATACTGAAGCATATTCCCTAATAACCTATCATTATACAATGAAGCTCTTTTATATAAACTTCTTAGCTTAGGTGCCACTAGATCTATATAACAAAACATTTTGCTCGAAGTGGTTTAAAAAGAAAATTTTCCTAAAACTACGGATGACAGAAATTTGAACATGAAAGCATTCTAAAACAAAGAACATATATGGATATCAACTAAAACTGCCATTTACTTTTTACAAGACTGCCACAGGCACATGAAGTTGTGTCCAGGTTTCCTCACTGGATCCCCCTGTTGACCAGACGCACTGAAAGGAGAAGGCTGGGAACTGCTAGGCTGGCTCTGCACTTGCACAGCTGGTGAAGGTGTCACAGGAGTGTTCTGTGGAAAAGCACAACACTATTTGTGAGATGACATAAAAAAATCCACTTTTAGTACAAGCTTATGTTTGATTACACTGATAGTTGTGTACTTCTAGCATGAAATTTACATTTGTAGTTTTAATGACTATTTCATAATTTTAAATTTAAAAATTATTTAAGATAACTATTCTTACAAAAATATTTAGAAAGTCATTCTTTTATTTTATCTGAACCACAGAGGCAAGATCACATTGCTGCTATTGTTACAGAATATACATTATTTAGAATTAAAATTCCTTATATTAATAAAATTAGGTAAGAAGGCACAATTATAGATTAAAATGAGAAATTAATGTAGTATAAACACACCCATTTACTCATGTATTTCCTTACAAGAACAAATCAACTACAAAGGATCACTCCTTTGTATATTTCCTTTTAGATTTTGTAATGAATGTAACATAAAACAGTGCATAGTAACTTCAGACTATTGCCCTGACCAGCGTGCCTCAGTTAGTGGAGCATCATCGCACAGAGGTCGCCAGTTTGATTCCAGGGCAGGGCACATGCATGGGTTGTGGGACAGGTAACTGGTGACTGGGGGCTTGTTAGATTACTGTTTCTCTCCCTCTCTTTCTCCCTTCCTTCCCCCTCTCTCAAAAAATAAATAAAATCTTTAAAAATTTTAATTAAAAATATAACTATTAAGTAAAATACTGTAAATATCATTTTTCAGTAAGCTGTTTAAACTAATTTTAGTTTTTAAAGTTGCTCAGATGTAACTTTTGATGAATAATACAAATAAAAGAAATCTAATTGCAGATATAAGCCTTAAATTTTTTTTAACCTTCACCAGAGTATGTTTATTGATTTTTAGAGAAAGGAAGAGAGAGAGAGAGAGAGAGAGGGGGAGAGAGAGAGGAAGAAAAAATACTGATTGGTTGCCACCTATCCATACCTACACCAGGGATGGAACCCATAATCTAGGTATGAGCCCTGACTGGAAATCAAATCTGCAACCTTCTGACATACAGAGCAACACTCCAACCAGCTGGCCAGGCAGCCAGGGCACATGTACAGCTCTTAAATATGAGCTCCCCCCCTCCCTTCTATATACCATCCCTTTCTCTCTGAAAAATACCTAAGGAAATGCTTATAATGTAGATTAAAACAACTTGGGGCAATACATTTTCTTTTAATTCTTAACTCAGATTTCATTCGTAACATACCACAAAGGTAAAAATAAGATTGAATTTCTCACAGAAATGGTAGCATGCCAATTTCAAAACACGTCTGAAAGGCAATAAATTTAAACTTTGAGAAAATGCTATACATACTTGTTCATTTATAATATAGGAAATAGTCGGGCAAAACTTAAATATCTGAAAACCTCAGATTAAAAATCGTAACTTTTTAAAACAGACAAAAAACAAACAAATAAGGCTGTAACATAAAAGTGAGTAAAGGAAGAGAATAGCAGGACTGATATGGCCCAGTTGACTGGGTGTTGTCTGGCAAAGCAAAAGGTCATGGGTTTAATTCTGGTCAGGACACATGCCTGGGTTGTGGACCTGGTCCCCAGTTCGGGTGAATGCAAGCAGCAACTGATTAATGTTTCTTTCCACTTTCTTCCCATCTTCTTCTATAAATCAATCAACCAATTAAACTATATATAAAATCATTTTTTTAAAAAAAGGATGAGAATAAAATGTTGAAAAGTTCTTAGAAATGTGAAGTCATAAAATCTTTTGAGTTCTAAGGTCTAACAAGAAAAATCTATTTTTGTGATTGAAACCGTTTGTATAACAATCCTACCCTTAAGATTTTACAATATTGTTAGTGAGAAAACATACACATGCATGAAAAACATGCATTTTAGGACAATAACAAGTGTGTGACATGGATTAAGATGTGAACTTTCCAGCTTGACAGATCTGGACTCAAAATTTCAATCTGCCTTTTAACTGGCTTTGTGACTTGGGCAACCTACATAACCTCTCTGATCCTCAGCTCCCTCATTGACAAAGTGTAAATCATAAAATCTGCTTTATGAGATGATGGGAAGTCTAGAGGAATTATATACAAAGAGCCTAGCTCTATATTCTCAATAAATGACCACTGTATTATTATTATTATTATTATTCTAATAGAGAAGTCCAGAAAGGAAACCAAATTTTGGAGGAGAAAAATGATTGATTTCATTTTGGGGACAGTGACAAATCAACTACAAATGTCTATGAAAAGAAGTTAATGCCAGAAACACACATCTGACAGGCATTCACCTGAAATTCTTAAAGGCAAATTAGGTATTTTATTGAACATCTTGTCATGTTTGTAAACATTTGTAAATTATGCTTATTTTTATTTTGATAAGTGCTAATAAATCTTTATACTATTTTATTCAATTGTGGAATGTGGAACTCTTATTGGTGTCACATTGACAATTCAATAACCCCAAATGAGAGCTGTGCGAAGGATTACTGAAGTTAATCCAAGTTGTTAAATTAAGAACAAATAAAAGACTTGTTAACCAATTGCAATGTACAGAAAACCTGTAAATCCTAATTCAAGCAAATTGTTTAAAAACAAAACAAAACAGTATATTTTGAGAGAACTAGGGAACACTGAACATAAAATGTGTCTCAGTGAATATTAGGAAATTGATGCTTTTATTAGGTAAGGAATTTTAATTGATTGTGGAGATGCATATTTAAAAGTACTTAACTGTTAGAAAAATATATACTCAAGTATTCATTGGTAAAATGAAATAATGTTTGGGATTTGCTTTAAAGTATTCAGAAAAAAAAAGGTAGTGGGGAGTAGATGAAACTACAAAGATAAAATGGTGGTAAGATTTGAAGTTAGGTGGTACATACTGGGGGCTTACTGACTACACTTTGTGTATGTTTCAAAAGTTTCACAATGAAAAGTAAACAATAAAAGAATTAGCCCTGGCTGGTGTGACTCAATGGATTGATTGAGCACCAGCCTGCAAACCAAAGGGTTGCTGGTTTGATTCCCAGTCAGGGCACATGCCTGGGTTGCAGGCCAGGTCCCTAGTTGCGGGCATATGAGAGGCAACCACAAAATGATGTTTCTCTCCCTTCCTTCCCCGCTCTCCAAAAATAAATGGATAAAATCTTAAAAAAAAAAAAAAAAAAAAAAAAAAAAAAAAAAAAAAAAAAAAAAAAAAAAAAAAAAAAAAAAAAAAAAAAAAAAAAAAAAAAAAAAAAAAAAAAAAAAAAAAAAGAATCAAATAAAGCTAAATATATCAATGACACAAAAGAATTATAGTAGTTATGGAACACACCAAGTGAGAAACTCTAAGACTCATATTTTCTTTGACCATGAGTGAGCATTTTTATGCCTCCTCCTAAAATTTGAAAAATAGGTTGTCTGTATTGTGCTGCATGTTTTGTACAGTACTATTTAATTATGTTTAAGAACAGGTCTTTTACATGAGAATGCAATATGTATTTCTTGCAGGATGTTAAGTTTACTTTCCGTTCACAATTGTTTGCTGTGACTTGCCAAATTATTAACCCTATCCCTAAACAAAATGTAAATGTAAAAGTAGATTTCAAAGTGATTATTTTTGGAATGATCACCCTTAGGAATATTTTGTATCACTGATGTACCCTGGTCCCCTGGTCTAGTCCATTGAGAATGAGCTAATATTTAACATTAGTTTCCTTTTTAATCAAGGCAGAAAAGGCACAACTCCCATAGCAAGTAACCAGAAAAGTAAAATTACACAAAGGGTATGAAAAAATTCCAGGATTTCTTATTTCTTTTGCATGTAAATTAACTCAAAATGTTAGTTAATGCAGTATTTTGTGTGTGTGTGTGTGTGTGAAGATATTGTTTTTTTGCTAAATAAGAAATTAGACTCTTACTTTCCTTTATCACCTTTTCATGAGTAAATTAAGGCTGAAAATTCTAATATATCCCTAATAATCCTTGATATAAAACTTGGCATTTGAGCTCTTCAATCCTTACTTTTAAAATTAATGTGAACTTTAAAATCTTTTAAATAATCTCTCTTTTGCGCAAAATAAATTCTTTACTATAAAAGGAAATACTGTGTTCAAGTCTAGATATAAATTTTAAAAACGTTTTTATTTATTGATGTACTGACTTTAGAGAGAAAGGAGGGGAGCAGAGAGAGACAGAGAGAAAAGAAACATTGATTTGTTGCTCCACTTATCCATGCATTCATTGGCTGATTCCAACCAGAAATCAAACACACAACCTTGGCACGTGCAGACAGTATTCCAACCGAGCTACCTGCTCAGGGCTCTAGCTACACATTTTGAAAGTCACTCACTAAATAAAACTGGTTGAGGTAAATAAGATGATGGATGAATAAACCAGACATCATGATGCCTATGGTCTACCTGAAAGAACTGGTAAAGTGTATTCTTAAGTGTTAAGTAAGGAGAGATAACTTTCAAACACTTGTACAGAACAAGGAAATATATTTACTCTAATTTTGTCTGAATGTACAAATCTTTAGAGAATAGAATTAAGACAATAATAGAAATCACCAGAAAACAGATGATCCCTGTGTGGATGGGAAATTTACTTCAATACTTAAAAATGAGGGTTTTGCACAAGGTATCTATCTAAAGCTCTTTCTACTCCAACAGTTCCTGATTTTCTTAAAACTACTAAGCCTCTCTCATAAGAACACATTGAAATGTAAACAAAAAACTAGGTTTGGTAGTAATGCCTTTCACATTGAAGTTACTACAATGTGCTTCTAGTCTACAAGTTTGAACACTGGTACTTAAATACTAAAATCTTATTCTCATGGTTCTTGCTAAAATGATCTATTGCTATGATTAAATGCTGCCCCCTTAAGGCTACAGATCTGCTTGTTGTTAATGGCTTAAGCAAGTTTTTAAGCTTAAATTTCTATATGACAGAGCAAAAAGGGGATGGATGTAATACAACAACAATAAAATTAAAAAAAAAAAAAAAAATTTCTATATGACAACCACAAATACCAATTTTAAAAATAAAGAATGTTGCTAATTTAAATAAATTACATTCTTGGGGAGAATACACAGAAATTTAGTATACAAGGAAAGGAAGAAACCAGAAAGATATCAATATTCAGTGTTACATACCACCATTTCAGAAATGATTCACGTGTGAAGGACAGAAAACTGGAAGCAGCATATAAAAAATACTTTAAATAGGCACATTCTTAAATAAACTATTTTTACATACAAGAATTTGGCATTTCATCAGACTACGGAATTGATATAGGTATGTTCAACATGTTCTTTATATGCTCCTGAAAAAGGTAAGTCTTTTAACTAAAATTTGTTTCATATTTTTATTAATTTTTCCCTATGGCAATCTAGTTTTGTACCTCCAGAATATATCAATTTATAAACAGTAAAAGGGGGTAGGACTTTGAGAAACAGTATCTTGTATGTTGCACATAATTCACAAATAAAACAGAAGGAAGGTAAGTATGCATAAAAAATTTGCTTTCAAGTACTTCTTGTAAGTATAACTTTTTCTGTATTTATATTGTACTACCTAGATAAATCTACTAAAGTATAAAATCTATGGTCATATCATTTACTTTCATATATTGTTCTTCTTTACTGCTACTTTTATTTCTGTAATGAAGTCAATATAGCTGATTAATGGGAATGAGAGGGAATAAACTCGAGAAAAGAAACATGGGGAAAAAGTGGTATTAGGAAGGATTATCTGTTGGCCATTCTTAGCAGGGACATTTCCCTGTAGTCTTTCTATCTCTGATCATTCTGCAAGTCTAGAAGTCCCTTCTTGGGGTCCAGGTGCCTCCTTAACATCCCCAGACCCCTTAATATGGTGGAAATAAGGTTTGGCTTAAAAATCACATTTAAAATTCTTTATTTCATCTACCCTTTTAAGGCACCAATTCAAATGTAAAATAATGTTAAACCAAGGTATAAAATGCAGCTTTAAGCATATTCTCTAAAGAAATGTAAAGCATCTGGGCAACAATGAAAATGGTTTTCTGTTAGCAGGTTTTTAAGAAGGCCCAACAGTCTACCCTTCAAAGGAAACTTATGATGAACAGTTAATCATTTTTTAGCCTTTACAGGTACTTAGTTCTATATAGAAAGATAAACTCTATCTTACCATTCTTGAGTGTCTAACTATGTAGCAGATATTGTGCAAAAGCACTATACATAAGAATGCTGGTTTTTGATTCTCATAGACACCATGTACATATCTCTTTTTACTTGCAAAATTTTAAATTTCTACATGCCAACCAAATACCAATTTTAGAAAGAACGAATGTAGCTATTATTTTATTATTGTTATTATTTTTTAAAATTTTATTTGTTATCTTTTAGACAGATGGAAAGGAAGAGTGGCAGAGAGGGAGAGAAACATCAATGTATGGTTGCCTTTCACCTGCCTGCAGCTATGGACCTGGCTGGAGACCTGGCTTGCAACCTGGTTATGTGCCCTGGCTAGGAATCAAACCAGTGACTTTGGGTTAGCAGGCTGGCGCCTTATCTACTGTGCCACCAGTCAGGGATGAATGTAGCTATTTTAAATACGCTAGAAATTTAGTACCCACTTTTCAGATTAGGAATAAAATTGACTAATTTTATGACTTGAATTAGATGCATATAAATCCAACGGATTAAGCAAAGAGCTTTAACATTAATGTCCTAAAATGACTTAGAGCTAATCACATCCTATAACATAATAGTTCAAGTAATCACTATGTTAGGTATGAAAGGGCTTCCTAGAACTTTACAAAGGAACCCTTTAGAAAAGTGGAGACATGGGTGAGGAGCATGAGTTTTGATTGCAGACACGGAGCCACGTTTCAGTCATGGCACCACCTCGTATTTGTGGTGACTAATATAAGGCCAACATACTGGTAACCTCAGGTGAATTATTTAGCCTTGGGGCCTCATCTCTATAATATAATTAAAATGTTTACCTAAAAGAGTTGTGAGGATTAAAGAAAAAATTCTTTAGTGCAAAGTTCCTAGTTCAGGTCCTAGCCTTAGCTAGCACTGTTTTTGTTACGTAGATATCATTACAGAATATAACCATATGGAAGGTTAAAGATATAAAAATAAGTTGATAAAAAATTCCATAGTAATGGTGTTTTCTCTAATTTGTCTTCATTTATTAACTATAAAACAGCAGGCACATAATCAAGATGAATTGGGAGATTATTAAATCTAAAGAAAAATGATAAAAACTAGTTGAATGCTTACTTTATGATACACATTCCACTGTTTACCTTTTTTAAGTGTTTAATAAACTTAAGTTGTAGATGTTTTAGTATTTTCCACCAAAACTCACTATTAATTAGTGCCTTGCGTATAACATGACTAAAGAATACTCAACCTAGTAAGGTGCTCTGAAATGGATCTAAGCAATACTAACATAGGAATTACAATCTTATTATGCCTCTAGAGCAGCACTGTCTGTCCAGTTTTATCCATTCACATGAACAAATAGTGGATGAACTATTCTGAAGCAAGGGATTCTTTGTTCTTTCATCGTTTATTTGCTTTCTCACCTTACTCCACACTTAAGATTTGGTACCAATACCAACAATGGCCATAGATCTGCTACCATCGTAAGCACAGAGAAGAAACCCAAGCCAGAAGACTGCTGGCAGAGTTGGCGATAGTCACAGAAGGTTCTGACTATGCAGTAATTATGAAAGAAAGAGTGAAGGAGAAGTAATGAAGGAAACAGGTGAGGGATAATTCTAAGTGAACCCCTAGTTTCAGTAGAAATAGAATATAGGACTGTCCTTAAAATCTTTAAAAGTTGATTGGACCCTGGGAGGGGGAGAGAGGGGAGCAAAAAGGGGATGGATGTAATACAACAACAATAAAATTTTTTAAAAAATTAAAAAAAAATAATAAAAGTTGATTGGACCCTTAATACAATAGCACTAACCAAGAAAACACATCTCTTTACGAATGCATGCAGATGAAATAGTAGGTATTAAAATGGGAAGGGCAGAAATATGACAGTAGAGCAAAGAAGGAAGAAACACAAAATTAGTAATATCAAACTGCTAAAACAAATTGAAATTACAAATGATAATTTATGATCTAGCAACAAAGGTTACTAATTCATTATGTAACTATAACAAGAACACAATACAATTCTTATTCTTTTTTACAGATTCACTGTGAAAAGAGCCCCCAAAAACATGTCAAAATCAAATACAGAAATTCCCTTTTTGAGGACTCTTAGCAACACTCCCCTATCCCAAACTCCTAAAGGAGACTAAGTTACATTAGAAAAATTCTCCAAAGATTAAATTATAAATGCTTTTCTACCTTGTATCTACAAGATTACTAATTTGGGTTTATAACAAATAAAAGTCTTTAAACTACATGCTAAGTCAGCAATTTTAAACCTTTTTCATGTTATGGCACACATAAACTAATTACTAAAATTCTGCGGCACACCAAAAATGTATTTTTTGTCCATTTGACAAAAATGTATAATTTTGATTAATTCACACCAGCCAGCTATTGTGCTGGCTGTCATTTTTTCTGTATTTGACAATCTAAGGAAAAAGAGGCCAATGCCTCTGACCAAACAGTCAGGTATTACATGTTTTAAAATTCTTGCTACATGTGCAGCAGCACACAGGTTGAAAATCACTGTGCTAAGTTAGCAACTGAAAACTGTTTGACATTCATTACAAAACAAACAAACAAAAACCCAGAGGAAAATAGAAGAGCCCAATAGCTTGAGTACAGCAATGAGCTGACAGTTAACCTGAAGGTGAGACATGGAAAAAAACAGTACATTTACCCCCAAATCACTTCCATATCACAATTTTGTAAGAGCAATGTGATAGAATGGCTTACCTGTGGAACCACATTCTGTATGTATGATGGTGGATGCTGCTGCTTTTGATGAACAGCACTTTCTATTGCTACTTTAGCTACAGTGCTTGGATCCGCTCCTGCTGGCACGGCAACCATCGTTGCACTGCAGCCAGCATTGTTGGGGTCACTGATTGTAACAATTCTAACGCCTACTTTATTTGGAATTCCTGTGACCATCTCCCTATCATTATCCTCTGCTGGCCTCTTTACAGTTTTGCATTCTGCTGTGCCATTTGTAGACCGAACGTCAGATGATAGGGCAGGAGAATGGGATGCTCTTGATCCTGAGTGGGGAACTACCATTTGATGCCCCTGTATAACAGAGGTTGTAGAATGTGGTGAGACAACTACACTTGGGCGTTGCTGAGGCACATCTGAATTCAAACTTGAAGCTAGAGGTCCGTTAGGCAAATCAGTACCACTAAATTGCTGTGTTGTCACATTTGAAGCTTCCTGTATACTGCTCACAGATGGTGAACCACCCAAAGTTAATACAGGTCCGTTAGAAAGTCTTTCTAGTTGATCACCTTTGGCAGTATCTTGCTGAGTGGCATCTAAAGTCCCTTGTGGTTCCATTGGAGATATCTCACCATTTCCTACATGATTGGAAGTTTTATGATTTGGAATGTTTTTGCTTAAATGGGAACCGTCTCCTTTATCAAAATCACAGATTCCATTAACGAGAGGTTTTCTCAAGTCACTTTTGATATCCTGCATGTCCATTTGTTCTGAGTTCTGTTTTCCAGATGCTCCATTCTCACCTAATTCTAACGATGGCCCATTACTAATGAGTGAGCACTGACTCGCCTCACTTTGAATTTTCCCTGAGTTTGAAGGAGGTAGACTTGAGTCACTGTACTTTCTTCCATTTAAAAGACTTCCCATCTGCGTTTCATTTTCCTTTGTATCCCCGTTGCTGGTGTTTGTACTTCCTCGTCGGCAGGACGGGTTCTCCATGACTTCAATTTTCCGTTCATGAACATGTAAACCTGTTGCTTCTTTTGCTTCCTCCTCCTTTTGGCAAATTATTTTATCACCTTTGAATGGGGGAGTAGCAGTAGTACAAGATGATTGTCCAGCTGGAGATGCTTGACTGGCTGGAAGTGTTTGCACCTGAAGTCCAACTCCTGCCTGGGTCCCACTCATGGTAATTCCTGCTGGAGCAATGAGCTGAGTTGCATTTCCCTGACTCACAGTTGCAGTTGCAAAACTCGTATTTGGCACAACTGTTATGGTTACCTGGTTTCCAGAAGTTCCTTGGAAAATGGTTGCTGGGCTATTTGAGATCAGTGGGCCTGGCAATATTTGTAAGTTCGAGATGGGCACAGTTTGCACTCCCCCCGTGGGTGGCATTGGACTTTGGACCAATTGAACATTTTGCTGCCCAACCAAAAGCTGCTGTGCTGGAGTCTGCCCCTGAACACCAAAACCTGCTGCTTGGTTATTGGCCACCTGGTAGACCACCTGAGGGCTAGGAGCTCTTGCATTATTAGGGGGAGGAACCTGTGGAGCTGGGAGAATGAGCTTACCACCTGGAGTTGAAGGACCACGCTTTGGAAGCAGCAACTGTTTTATCAGACTTGACTCACCAGAAGCAGGCTGACCAACTCCTGCATTTGTTTGCTGTGGCTGAACTTGCATCTGTACTTGTGGCTGCTGAACTTGTACTTGTACCTGTTGAGGTGAGGGTGCTGGTGAATGCTGCTGCTGCTGCTGCCTTTTCACGGACAGCATCTGACTGACAGTAGGAGGTGGTCCCTGGGATTGGGGGGTGGAAGAAGATGACATGGCAGTAGGGACTTGGTTATTAGAAGCTGGGACAGGTGATGGTGAGGAAGATGGAGTTATGTTTGGTTGTCCAGTTAGCTGAACTGTCTGACCAGCTGGAAGGGCTGCTGGGTTAGCAAGAACAATTTGGTGAATAGCTGGTGCGTAGGTTTGACCTTGTTGAGCTGGCTGGCTTACAATCACTACACTTTGTTGGGCTGGCTGCTGTGGTTGTTGAATAGGCTGTTGTACCACCGCTGATGAAACTTGCTGAGAAGGGAGAGGTTTTGGTGCAATGTTCTGAAACCCTACCCTTGAGGGTTGTGGACTTGGGACACCGGCAATGGTAACCATTTGTCCTGTAGCTACCTGAAAATTCTGTACTGAAGTTGCGGAGACAATATTGGATGCAGAAGTTGTTACATACTGTGGGGGTGCTATGATAACAGTGTCTTGTGATTGGCTACCAGCTGATGTCTGTTGAGATGAGGTTTGCACAGGTTGGGGTGATGTGGTGATTAACTGTTGACCCTGTGAAACTGTAGAAGTACATGCTGGTATGGTCTGTACTCTGCCAAATATATGACTCTGTGGGACAGCTTGTTGAATTACAGTAACAGGAGTGCCAGAAGGTATCTGACCCGGTACCACCGTGTGTAATGGCGACTGTTGTGGAATTACAGATGGATGGTGAAGCAATGTCTGGGAATTTACAACTGTAACAGGTTGTGGCCCTGTACTATGATTCTGAACCACAGAACTCTGTGCAGCTCCTCCTCCCACAGCAATACTAACAGGAACTGCTGTTTGGGGTATAGAATTCTGGATTACTGTAGCCTTAACGACTTCACAAGGAATCGGAGCTTTATTTTGAATGACAGTCACCGGAGCATTTTGCTGCTGGTGGGTATGAACTGAAGGACTTGGTGGCATTCTTGAAACAGTCTGTGCCATAGTATGAACACCTTGTACTGGAAAAGACATTTGTGTTGCAGCCAAATTTGAAGATTGGTTTGTAACAGGAGTCCTCTGAAAATGGTTTCCTACAGTTTGTGGTCCATGAGGGATTCCTGAAAACATAGGAAAAAATGTCAAAATTTATAATAAAACGACTGGAAAGTTGCATGTAGGAATTACTGTACCTAATACAAGAGACAATAGTTTTAAGAAATTAGTATCTAGCAACTCTATATCTGCAAAATCAGGGAAAAAGTTATGTTTTAATGTATATAATTTTATTAACTTGATATTCAAAACAATAAAAATTAATACCTGCAGATGAAGGACTTGGAGATATCTCAGGCACAGAATCAACGCGAACAACAGGAGTAGAAATTGGTTGCTGCTGATAGTACATCTGAATGGGGAGTGGAATAGGCCTCCGTTTCACCCCAACTACATGAATATGCGCCTGTCCGCTGTTACTGGAGTCCTCCACTCTCTTCACTGAATGACTGGGAAACACCGTTCTGTAAAGTGCACAACATCAGTTTTGATAACTGGGACATTACCAAAACAAACTAACTTCTAACAGTGTTTACACAAAACAGCAGTATGTTTGTTCATTGCTACTTGTATTTGAACCAGTGAGATTCATACAGCTATATTCTGCAAGTGTGGGAAGCAAAGAAAGAAAAAGACCCAATTCTCTAATTTTTAAAGTCATCATTCATTAACACTGTTGGGTTTTAAACAATTCTTCTGCATATGTAATTAACAAAAAAGCTGCATCTAAAGCCCTGGCTGATGGCACAGTGGTTAAGGAGCCGGCCTGCGAACCCAAAGGTCACTGGTTCAATTCCCTGCCAGGGCACATAACCAGGTTGCAAGCCAGGTCTCCAGCTAGGTCTGTAGCTGGAGGCAGGTGAAAGGCAACCATACATTGATGTCTCTCTCATTCTCTGCTTCTCTCCCTTCCCCTCTCTCTAAAAATAAAGAAATAATATCTTAAAAAAAAGAAGCTGCATCTAGACAATGCCTATTTTATGAACTTTGCAAAATGCTGAAGAGCCTTACTATCTGAAGAAAATGTTGGCATGTCTTTAACATATTTAAAGGTGGATAGAAAAAAAGAAAACTTAGAAAAGGAAGAAATTATCTTTGATAAACCTCAGAACATTCAAACATAAACACTAGATTTGATGTCCAAAATTCCCCTGAATTTAAACTTCCACCATACTATAACCTATGTGAAATTTTAAGTAGTAAAGATATTTAAAACTTATAGATGGTATATAGCAATAACAAGCAGTGTGGTAAGTAATATAAATTAACTTTAAAATTAAGAACTATGTATCCTACCTAAGACATTTATAAAATCCTGTTGACGTTAGGATTCCACCACGAGCTAATTTACTACAAGTTGAGAGGTACTCAGAATACATTTCTGCTCGAGAGACAGAACAATCTGGATTTACCTCGAAATGAGCATTTAGCCTAAAAGAGGAGAAAAATAAATGGCATTATGCAATACACTATAGGAGAGTCTATATTTAAGTATCTAAAACCATTTGAAGACAATGTATTATAAACTAATAATTATGCTTAGTCAAATATTCCTGTTTCATATATTATTAGCAAAAATACATGCTAGGTTTTAGTTAGACCAAATCAAATAAAGGTTATTTAATTGTACTTATTATAATGCAAAACATCATCAACAACAAAATAAAAACTGTGCTCCCATCCTAGCAAGAGCAGGCAACAAATCCTTTTATTTAGTGCATATTTACTCAGGTTCCTGTCTTGCAATAATTAAAATTGAAATTCCCAATTACGAGCTACTAGAGATATGGAAAATGGAGGGAAAACTGATCTGAAACTAAACTTTTTTTGGTACTTGGATGAAAGTTCCTTCCGAAAAAACCTTACCCAGGCTTCCAACTATTCCCTAAAGTGATACTTCCCATACTGCATGTTCCCATCCCCCACTTCAGAGACTTCTATTCGTAATCCTGCACAAATTAACTCAAACTTCAGTTTGTCTTTGTCATAAAGAGTCTTCCATTTATAAGTTAGGATTGGAGGTCTGGTTATCCTTATAGGACTCTTTCTAGGACTCTCTACATACATAACAGGCCAACTTACAGCAGATTCTTAAATACTATCAAATAAGAAGTATGACAAAATAATGATAAAATGAGCTTCTCCTTGTCCCCCCTAAAATAGCAGAGATGTACAACTGAGATTTATAAGCCCAAACCTGTACCTAACATCACACATTTTACAGTGGATGTGGTACATACTTTTTTCAACTTCCATAATCCTTTGGGTACAGAATTTTCAAAACAACTGGATACAAAAAACTTTTTTGGTTTCAATGTAGAAGGTAATAAACATTTCCAAACATTGTTGGAAGAAATTCATCAAGTGTGAAAGGGTCATGGTGTAACAATATAAAACATGAAGAAAGCAAATAATTAGAGATATTTAAAATTATAGACCTGACTTAAGTAAAGTGGAATAGTCTAGATAAAACTGTCATAGGAACAGAGATATAAAAGCACCAAAAAATATAGAACAGAGTGAAAAAAGCATGGAATTGGAAACAAATAATGTTGGAAAATGGCAGGAAGGGATCAAGGAAAGAAAGTTTTAAAAGTAATACATTGTTGGAAAGTAATTCTTTATTTCAATCTGTTAACCTTCTAAAGAATTTAAGTTAAAAATCAAAAATAATGTAGAGGCAACTATCCAAGACAAAAAAGGAAATTGAACAAAGTTTACATTTATTTTTTTCACACAATGACTGAGTTATAACTATTCAATCTTCTCAAGAAAATATTATTTTCAGAGTTGCTTATTTTATTCTAGACAAACTGGCTGGTCTATCATTTGATTAGTTTCTCCTTACTCAGAAATAAAAGGTAACTAGCAATGAATAAGAAGTTTTGCTTTTGATGCAGGAGAAATTTAACAACAAAATCTAATTTAATATTCTTAGTCCAAATTTAGTTTTAATGAAACATGAAGAAAAACAAATTCTATAATTTGAGAAACCTTATTTTCTATAAAGTCAAAGATAACTTTTAACCAAAATTTTACTCTAAAATGAAATGGTATAATTTAATAAAAGTCTAGTCAGAGATTTTAAACTCTAAAGACTCTGATAAATATTCTTCTTTCAAATCATTCCAAAATACAGGTGAAGTGGTTTTACATTGTTCTTTCATGTATAAATGATATTCTAATTAAAAAGAAATACAAGATAAAATATTTGGGTGACTGTTGAAATAATTTCCTTTTCTCTTTTGCTTTATTCTTCTCAAAGATAAAACCTTAATAAAAATAAGCTACTTACCACTGACAAGCAAACTTCTCACTATCTATTTCCACTATTCCTGGAGGTGGAGCAACATGCTGTGCTACAACTGCTCTGGAAGCTAAAGAAAGAAATACATTAGCTATGTCATTAAAGAAAATTTAGTTACTATATGTCATATTTAGTTCATGGATATTCACAATGAATACCTTTTGAAAAGGTGTATAAACATAATGAAAATGTACAAATTTGAAAATAAACTTACAATGGAGCACACATTATACCAGGCAATGTTATAGATGGTTTATATGAACAACTTTTTAACCTCAAATTCATTCAAATAATAACAAAAATATAGATTATATCGCTAATATAAACTTTTTTCCATGGGTCAGACATCAGATTAAATATTTTACGTACTTTATCTTTCTTAATTCTTTTGTGAGATGGGTATAGATAAGAAACTGAGACTCAAAGTGATTAGAATAACTAGCTCAAGGTCACACAGCTCAAAATATCAGTAAAAAAGCATCTCTCACTTTAGTTACAGAAGCAGATTGTATCAGAAATCACATCACTTCTGAATTTAAAAGATGAATACTGACTCTAGAAGTGGCATATATAAAATTTGAGATAAGATGAACATATACAGTACAGCTGAAATGCTATGATAAATAACAAAGGACCTAATAAAAACATGAAAAATGAACCTTACATATTTATATTAAAATTATACAACTTCACTACTGAATCTGCATGATTTTATAGTTTTTACACTTAGAAATGTAGCCCCTTTTTTGTAAGTGACACTTTAACAAAACTTCTCAGCACCCTCGAAGGGAAAAAATGCATTTCTAAGTTACTAGGACTGGCAGCACTCCGCGGAAGGCACTCCGCAGAACGGCCAGACCCGGGAATGATCCAAAGCGATTCTGACCTTGGTCTGATGGCCACTGTCCCAACCCTCTCCCTGCTTCACTGGACCAGCAACTAATCTCAGTCACTTAATGAACATTTATCTGCATTAAGCCTTTTACATTTACATTATTTGTTTCAATCTTATGTATAGGTCTAAATTTAATTATCCCCATTTTGCAGATGAAAAAAGTGAAAGCTCAGAGATTACTTTCACAAAGGAACACAAGATGGAAATAGCAGAGCTGGTGTCGCTGGAAAGTCATTTATGAGTGGTGGATTTGAATCCAGGTTTATTATGTTTCAGAGGCCATGCTTGATATGCTACTTCTTAACAGATGTAATTAGAACCAAAATTATTTTCCTGGCGCAACCTCAGCTTACCTATTCCTCTCCTGCCAAATTAGTAACACTGTCACAGACAATACCTTTCTAAGGCCTGTACCAACATAGAAATCTTCTTCCTTTTTCTTTATCAATTGTACTATGAGAGTATATCCTACTTAGGCTAAAATCTACTGAATCAATTAACAATCAATTGTACAAAACATTAAAAATATGAGACTTTACAAACACAAGGAAGAATGATGCAGCCACAATTAAAATTATAAACTGGAAAACATAATAATTATTATGAAAGCGACTACAAACTAAGAAGTGTATCCCTCAGAATACTGGAAGACCTTCCAAAAGATAGTACAAAGGCACTTTCGTATACTTTAAAAGGAATCAATTACCACATACTCAACTTCTGTATACATTCCTTCCTGAAACTGTGTTGCCTGAGCCTATCACCTCCACTTTGATAGCTGCTCTTTGCCCATTTTGGAACAGAAAGTCTTAAATCTTCCCCATCCTTAATAGCACTGCAGGATTATGGTTGAATCCATTACTCTGGAAGGCTGGCTCTCAAGTTCTATCACTCAGCACTACAGTAAGCACTAGAAATTTTATTATTATTATTATTTTAAAACTTCTGGAACACCCAAGGGAGAATTAGAAACAGTGTCCACAAAGCCTCCTTTTAACCAAGATGTTACAGTAGGACTTCCTTTCTATTCCAGTGTTTTATCGATTATAGTTAAAGCCAATGATGGGCATTAGAAATTGGGTATTTTGATTCTTCGGTGTGTTCTGAATTCAGTTATATTATAGAGTGATGACAATTTTTGCTGAATGTCCTTCCTTTCTCGATCCCTCAACTACTATCAAAGAATGCCCATTACTTCTGAGACAGAATCTCATCTGAGTAAAGCACAAAAAATATTTTAAGGAAATACTGAAGGTGGTGGCATCTTTTTTTCCCATTCAGATGACAATCTCATGGTAATAAACTACCACAGAATTCTGAAGTAAAGAAGGTGGAAACACATATTAACATACTTTCTTGGACTGAAAAATAATGGGCTTTTTCTAAGTAACAGAAAGTAAGGCTAACTATTAAGCAAATACCTACAATAATAAGCACTGTCTTTACCAGGTAGCTTATGTAGCAGTTTTCATAATTGAATGAAGTAAATCTGCAGTGCCAAACCAAAGTTTTACAAAAATGTCTTCAAAACATACGGTAGAAGCATTTTATCAAAAAATACTGTATTGATCTTAAAATGAACAATATTTTAAATCTCCTAACTTGGTGTCTTCAAAGTACGGTCTCCAGACCAGTAGCATCACCATCTCATGGGAACTTGGAAGAAATGAAAATTCTCAGGTCCACCTACATCAGAAAGTCAGGGTGTGGAGCCTAAAGATCAGCATTCAAGCCCACCGGGTGATTCTGATGCACACAAAAATGTGGAACCACTGTGCTAAGATTTCTTAAATAATCTATTAACCCTGGCAGGTGTAGCTCAGTGGATTGAGTATTGGCCTGTGAACCAAGAGGTCAAGGTTTGATTCTTGGTCAGGGTACATGCCTGTGTTGCAGGCCAAAGGCAACCACACACTAAAGGTTCTCACCCTCTCTTTCTCCCTCCCTTCTCTTCTCTCTGAAAAATGAATAAATACAAACTTTTTATGCCCTGGCTGGTGGCACAGTGGATAAGGAGCCAGCCAGCCTGTGAACCCAAAAGTTGCTGGTTCAATTCCCAGCCAGGGCACATAACCAGGTCTCCAACCAGGTCTCCATCCAGGTCTCCAGCCAGGTCCTTAGCTGGAGGCAGGTGAAAACCAACCATACAAAGATGTCTTTCTTCCTCTCTGCCTCTCTCCCTTCCCCTCTCTCAAAAAAATAAAATCTTAAAAAAAAAAAAAAAAAAAAAAAATTATATATATATATATATATATATATATATATATATTAAGGTACATCTAAGTAAGAGTAGCAAGTATGATTTATAGTCATATCGTGTTAATATCTTTTTGATACATTTCAATAAATGTCTCTAATGACTAAGCAATAAATACTTTTCTGAATCAAGTATTGTTAATTTTGATCTCAGCAAAATCAGAACTAAAGTTGTCAGATTTTAAGTATAATTTAAATAACTTTCAATAATTCTGAACAACTCAAAGAATTTTGTTTTATTTTCATCTATTTATTGACATGAAGGTTTCCAATTTACATCTCTCAAAAGAAAAAAGATAAAATTGATGCTGAACTCAACAATAAAAACATTCATTGCTAGACACACCAGAGTAATACCCTCCAGAGAACTAGGGAAAAAAAGTCTTGACTATCTCATTAAGAGATGAACTTCCCATAATTTTACGTTTTATGTAACAATTACTTATAAAAATTTGCAATGTATTTTCTATTGTTTGATGTATATGTATTACTAAAACTTGTAATTATAAAATAAAATTTAAACACAGTTAAAGTAGCAGGAAATTGAAAATTTTAAATTAAAATGTCTATATCTATAGTTGAGAAGTATTAATAAAGTTATAGCTATGATTTCAAAGAGAAAGAGAGACATCATAAAATTTCTGATTTTAAGAGTGTGTATTTGTAAAAATGGATTATGGTATCAAGATTCCACTGGATTTTTATTTTAAAATGTCAATTTAATATACATAAAATATATTATTTGCATCTACTTAAACTATGATGAAGAAATTTAGATGTCAACCTAAAAATGGGTGAAGGGTTATGTAAATGTTCATAGTGACAAGAGGAAGTGAGGAAATACATTCGAAGGTGATCATTCCCTAAGAAAGCATTCACTACTAAACAAACTGGGGCGGGGTGGGGTTGGGTGGCAGAAAAGCAAACTATATACACTGTTAGCTAATCAAATAATTGAAAAGCTGTCATTCCCAATGAGCAAGTAAGAAGGTGCTCACCAGGTCAAAAATGAACTCTTTTTTTTTTTTAGTCCTTAGAGATCTATTCCCACCTGTGTAAATAAATGACAATATATATGAGCAAACCATGAACTTAATATTTAATTTTGTCCATTTGTCAGATGAGGACCAAATCTTACATTGGGGTGAGTTCATCTGTTAAGCTTAGAGGTTAATGACAGTGCAAAAATAGTAGCTTTCATGAAAAACACCCTTGAATATTATTCAAATAGCCCACCACATTTCAGTGTATCACTGAATAACTTATTAATTCCTCTTTTGGTAGGACAATTTCTATATGGCCCTCAATTAATTTAATCTTCAGTTTCTTGGGAGAATAAACATATACCTCCACCATTCATTTAACTGGCAATGTAAACTTTCGTTTCTTTTTTAAGTTTAAGAAACATAATTATTATGACCATTGATTACCCAATATGCACTGGCTGTTTGACATCTATTGCCTGTGGGTAAAAGCTTACTGAGTAGATTAGTAGTCAAAACTACCTATTTTTTTTTCATGCCTTTTATTCTTTGTCAAGACTGTTGGTTGAATTAAAGTAAGTTACATGCACGTATGATACAACTCTACCATATTCTTCAAAAGAACATAATAGAAATCAATGAAATATATTTCATTGCATACCTGGAGTAAATAAGAGTAGCTAATTTTGACTCTATGAACTGGAGTAGAAGAGAGATTGGGACCATGATTAAATGACAGAACAAGATAGCTGGGGAGTGTGAACTGAGTCATAAGCACTGGAAGTTGAAGTGACCTGGGTACTTAAAAAGACTCAACAAGATGTGGTGATTAAATGAATGTGGTAGTTAAACATTAAAGATAATGCCATTTTTGTTTTAAGGATGGTGAGGGAGACTGAGAAAGAGCTGAATATATTTCTAGACTGAAAGAAGAAGGCAAAAGCAGAGAGGTTAAGACACAGGAATGAAAAGATGGGGAAGAATGATATTCAGGGCATAGATTCAGAAGAAGTTAACATCTCTTCCTGAGTCAAGAGGAAGCTAGAGGAGAATGAAATTCAGACGACAGTAAGTTTTTCAGTGAAGGATTAAGAAGTTGAAGAAGGTTAAACCACACGCCTTCCGCATTACCTGCAAAGTTAGAGGTAAGAACTGAGAAAATAAGCATCCTCCATTAAAAACAACATTCAATTAAAGAGAAATGCCTTGGGGGAAAAAGTAAGAGGTAGGAGAGTAGGTGAGATAAAAGATGGATTGCTTTTGAAAGGACAAATGAAGGTGGAAAAAGTATGCTCAAAAAGGCTGAGAGTGCTAAAATACAAAAATAACTCAGCCAGGAAGAACATTTTAAAAAGTCCAAGGACTGGAGAGAATGTTGGTTATTAGACAGGTCTGAATTCTAATAAAAATATCTGAGTTAAACAGAATTGACACAAGGGACTCTAGGAAGGGTGCAAAGTACCAGTATACATGCTTATCTTTGTTTTTGTGGACATACTCAAACATGGCTGATCCGAGAGTCCGATTCTGAGGTGTTTAGTCCAAGTTTTAGAAGTATTAGGGGGGTATTATATTTATGTATTCTGATGATCATCTGAGAAAATTATAACACAATATATAATCAAGCTATTCTTTATCAATTTCCAATGACCAAAATCATAAATAAGAACCCCATTTGGGGCACTTCTTACTGCTCTCACAGTGGTGAATCTAATCCCTCCCTTGCCTCAAAATCCTGCCTAACTTCATTCCTCTATTATACTACTCCTTCTCTGTGCTCACTTTGATCCTGCTGCTCCTGGAATACAAATATCTAAGAAATTAAAGTACATGTTCAAGTGTTCCTTTACCCTATTCTACTATAAAATCTCATTTTCCCCCAGTGCATATTTAAATTTATCCTTAGTATTAAATCTTACACATCAATAACCACTAAAAAAGAGTATGTAAAAACACTAACCTGGGGCAGATGCTACATGGATCTGGGTTTGAACTTGCTCTACAGCTTGTGTCCTAATTTCAGATAAAACTTGATGACTGGAACTTGGATGTTCGACAAGTTTTACTGCAGCTAGTGCATCAGGGCCAAACATCTGAATATCCATGGAAACCAGACACACTAACATGTCTAAAATAAATTAAAAGCCAGTAGTTAACAATCAATATTATAAAACAATTACACTTCTTAAGAATACATGCTGTGCATAATACTACTTCTCAAAAGTCAGTTTGTAAATTGTTATACATCAGAATTATCTATGGATCTTTAAAAGATTTTTAGGCTCAATCTCCGAAGACTGATTTGGTAGCTCTGGAGTGCAGGTTAGGTATCTTTATTTCAAAAGTTTCCCAAGTGATTCTGATGTGCAGCCGGATTCAGGAACTGCTTACATAAAAGTGACATCTTAATTTCGCAATAATATTTTTCATTCCAATCTTCATTTTTAGTATTTATATGACAGAAATAATTTGAATCATTGACTAAAATGTTAACATGACATAATTTCGTAAATCTATTTAAAATTCACAACCCACTATGGAGATGAGTTCACTGGCAATAAGGATAGCACTGTTACCAGCAACTTCTAGAAACAGAAGGAAGCATGTTTCATTCAACTTTACTTGCTTCACAGAAGCAGCTGACAATCCAAAACAGAGAGACCTGCTCCCCAGAGAGTCAAATATAGCAGTTATGATTTCAAATTTCATCTAGAATAACAGAAATAAAGAGAAGGAACAGAAAATACTAATAGACACATACATCCTGATCTCTATTATGACAGAAGTTTCTTGCTACATAGGCAGAAAGAATAATATAAACAAAAGTGTCTGAAAGGATAATGACTCCTAAAAATAAACAGTAAACCCTTAATATCAATTGTGAGTTTATATAGCACCACATTATACATTTCCTCTTCAATAAAGAAAATAACTTAAATTTTCCTTTGGTTTAGACTTACCTATACTTTTTTCTACTTTTGCAATTTTTGTGCAAGCTACATCTCCCATTTCTGTGAGCATATATAGCACCTCGAGTGTTGAGATTACAAGCAGCACATCAGGTAAAGTGAGATGACAAATGATCTCCTTGTATGAGTCCTGATCGACATATTCACAAATCAAAACACCATTATCTTCTGCTTTGCAAAGATTTCCCAAAATTTCCATGCCTGAAAAGCATATACACACAAAAATGTATTTGATCTTTAACAGATGATAAAAAGTTTGTGCACGTTAGAGAGATTATAAAAAGTTTGTGTACTTACCCCTCATCTTTAAAAATCTATCCCTTGACATTAGACATTTTGTAACAGTATGAAACATTAGATGAGTAGTTTTGAAATCAACAGGGTCCAACAGAAGCTGAAAAATGAAAGGACATTATTATGGAGGTAGGCTTCTTCCAGTACAGTATATAGCATATTTAGTAAAAATGAACAGAGTAATGCTGTCTAACTTTAAAAAATTAATTACTGTAAGCATAACCACAACTAAACTTGGATTATCATTTCAAATATTTTCCCCCACAAGTATGTGACACTTCCACACAACCATTTTAAGCAAAAACTATGTTTATGTCAACACTGAATACTCAATAAATATGTCAAATATAATAATGCCACATCCTAAACTTTTAAAGTAAATATTGTCACTAGCTATAAAAACTGTTTTAAGTTACTGTTACATGCTTACCTCAGCTGCAATATTTCCTAATGTGTCAAGGCCTAATTGCCTCAGAGAAATAAAATGACTATGTGCAGAAAGTAAGAGGAAACGAAGACAGGTACGATTAGCTGCCAGGAGCTTAACATTGCCTTCCTCAAAAGAAAGGTTTCGCAAAATCACTGCAATCTGAAGTACCCGTTGTCCTTCAATATCATTAATGCCCAGCTTTCGTGGTGGATGAAATAAAGATTCCCAAATCCATTCTCCTGATGTACCTTCTACAACAGAAAATATATATTTGCTTATTAGTATTTCATTTATTATTACTGATATTTTAAAGTTACTTAAAATTTTCTCTCATTGACTTACCATGAGACTTATTTCTGTCAGAAATGAGGTCACGTACTTCATTATCATCAACAATGTCTTTCCAAAACTATAATGAGAAATTATTATGCTTAATTCTGACAATTTGAAACAACTATTCTATTACTTAAAAAGTGGTCACAGGTACAGTAAAACTATATATATATTTTTACTTCACAAAGGTATCATTATATTCTATGTGTTCATGGAAATACTTGATTTTCTATAGTTAAGGAACTCATACAATAAGGTTTCATTCTAGACCAGGGGTACTTAGCTTGGGGCCCATAAATCCTTAAAAGGCCTGTGAAAGGAATCAGGGTACATATAAAACTTGAATGGGGGAAAATAAGGACATCTTTATGCTCATTAACTTCTCTAAAATTTGGCATTTCCTTAGCACTTTTTTCAACTCTGAATGTTAGACAACATACCACAGTAATATTAGCAGTATCTGTGACAGTCAGCAATATAAATCAGATATTTTCAGATCACTTTACAGCTATGAAAAATATCTAGAAATAGTGTTTATGCCCATCAAAATTATAATAGTCATTAACACTATTTAGAAAATTACACATAACCACAGTATTCCTGTTACAGACACTCTGAGACACAGCTATTGGGTAAATTTGTATCTAAGAGATACAAGTGATGTGTTATTGAATTAGTAACTTAGATATTTCAACTTCTTTCTAGCATTCCATATCTACAACCTATTTTCTGATCCATATGTGAGAGAGGAGGAGTCAAAATCTATTGGTTAACGTTCTTTGCCATGCTAAGAAACAAATGCCTTTATGCTAATCTATCTATACAAAATGAACTTTAAATTCAACTGTCTACACCATTTAACTGCATTATCCTGTTCTATACTATTAGTTTACTAGTTATTTCTAAACCCTGTGGTGTGTATGTTTCAAAAATAATTATATTTTACTCTGAGATTGGGCTCTTTCACAGTTAAAGTTGCTAGTCTGAAAGAAAGTCCACCACCAAAAGGACAAATTGCAAACAAACAAACAAAAACGATAAAAATGGTTCACAACAATAAAAAACTAGGTATATGAAGAAAAAAGGCATTGTTCAATAACCAAGAAAAAAAAGGCCACAGGAAATTCAAATAATAAAGTTATCAAACAAAATATTGAAAATAAAATGATATGGATAAAAGCTAAATCATCAAGAAAATATAATAACCCTAAATGTAAAATACAACTAATAACAGAGGTTCAAAAATCATGAAACAAAAAATGACTCAACTGAAAGGGGATAGAAAAATTTGTAACTGTAGTTGATAATTTCAACACTCATCTCTCAGGAAATCACAGAATTATATAGAAAAGCAGTAATAGAGAACTCTTGAGCAATACTGTTAAACCACCGTGACTTAAATGATATAAACAAACACTACATCCAACAAGAGTAGAACATTCTTTTTAAGTTATGCAAATCATCCACCAAGAAAGATATCATGTAGTGAACTAAAACAATTCTTACTAAGTTTAAAAGAACAGAAAACATACAGAATATGTTCTCTGACAATAATGGAAAGTGATTAAAAATCAGTAGAATCCAGCTAAGGCAGACATGGCTCACTTCTTCACACAACCACATCAAAATTACAATTCAAATATAGAACAATCATCACTCAGAACCATCAAAAATTGACTTGAATATAAGTCTCACAATTACAGATATAAAGAAACCACACCCACTGAGATGAGTAAGAGGACGCAGATGCGGAATGGGCTGGTCCCATACCCACGTATGGTGGACAAAAATTCAGGAGGGGTATCTTAAGAGCCAGGATTCTTAGTCCCACCTAGGTCCCCAGACCAAGGTTCTAGTGCCAGGAAGATAAGTCCCCACAACATCTGGCTGCAAAACCAGCAGGGATTGAGTCAGAAGAAGAAATTGCTGGAACCCCAAGAGGTTTATCTTAAAGAACACACACATGGATTCACGTACTCAGGCTTACTTCCTCTGAGCTCCAGCACCAGGGTAGCAGCCTGAAAGGCACCAGTGGTATGAAGAAATGGGTGTCTGGCATAGCAGAGGCTGTTCTCTCTTTTCTGGGCCCTCCCACAAGAGCTAGTGGGCTGTTGAGTCTGAGACTCCATTAACCTGGCTAACTCTGACCAGCTTTGAAGATCCCCAGAGACTCTGTCCTACCCAACTTACAAGCCCACCCAGGATGCTTTTTCATATGAATGACTGTTCTTGGTTCCTGCTTCACAACTTCCTAAATCCTCTCAAATAAGCAACAGCTGCCTCAGTGAGCCCCAGGCCCCGTACTAGCAGCAGCCAACCTGGATTCACAGCTGGGCTTTGCCTGGGAATCTCCAAACCCAGCACAAGTAGCAGCATCTCAGATTGCTTAGGGTGACCTGGGGAAAACACAGGTGGGGGACTAACCTTGGCCTGCACCACCCGGGAAACCCCAGAGCCTGTGTACCCAGTGGACAGCTATAGATCACATCAGAGCACCACCACCCGGCCCCTGTGTAGCTGATCCTCCACAGAAGGTACAGGTTTGTGGTCAATGGTCACAGCCAGTCCCTGCAGCTGACTGGCCTGGGTAAATCCCTCCCATTGACCTGCCAACAGCAACCAAGGCTCAATTATAAGAGGAGGGTGTGCTCAGCCCACACAAAGGGTGCACCTCAAGTACTCAGACTGGGAAGCTGTGCCACTGGACCCTATAGGACACCTACTACATTTGACCATACTAACAAGCAACTCCCCCAATAGACAAAAACAAACATGGGGGGCTGCTAAATTGAGGAGGTAAAGAAATATGGCCCAAATGAAAGAACAGAACAAAACCCCAGAAAAGGAACTAAATGAAATAGAGATAGCCAACCTATCAGATGCAGAGTTTAAAACACTGGTGATCAGGATGCTCAGAATAATGATTGAGTACTGCCACAAAATGAAGAAGCGAAGGTTGTACAAAGTGAAATAAAGAAAAATATACAGGGAACCAACAATGATGGGAAGGATGCTGGGATTCAAATGAATAATCTGGAACAAAAGTAAATAAATAAATATTCATTTGGAACAGGATGAAGAAACAGGAATTGCAAAAAATGAGGAGAGGCCTAGGAACTTTTGGGATGACTTTAAACATACCGACATCCAAATCATAGGGGTGCCAGAAGAGGAGGAAGAGCTAGAAATTGAAAATGTATTTGAAAAATAATGAAAACACTTCCCAAATTTGGCAAAGGAAATAGGCATACAGGTTCAGGAAGTACAAACAGTCCCAAACAAGTTGGACTCAAAGAAGACCACACCAAGACACATCATAATTAAAATGCCAAACAATAAAGATAAAGAGAGAATCTTAAAAGCAGCAAGAGAAAAAAAGAGAGTTACCTACAAAGGATTCCCATAAGACTATCAGCTGATTTCTCAAAAGAAACATTACAGGCAAGAAAAGACTGGCAAGAAGTATTCCAAGTGATGAAAAGGATCTACAACCTCGATTACTCTACCCAACAAAGCTATCATTTAGAATGGAAGGGCAGATAAAGTGCTTCCCAGACAAGGTAAAGCTAAAGAGTCCAATATTACCAAGCCATTATTATATGAAATGTTAAAGGAAGCCCTGGCTGGTGTGGCACAGTGTATTGGTGCTGGCCTGCAAACCCAAAGGTCGCTGGTTCGATTCCCCAAGTCAGGGCACATAACCAGGTCTCCAGCCAGGTCCTTAGCTGGAGGCATGGGAAAGGCGACCATACACTAATGTTTCTCTCTCTTTCTTCCTCCCTTTTTGCCCTTCTTTCTGAAAATAATAAATGAAATCTTTAAAAAAATGTTACAGGAACTTTAATAAAAAGATAATCAATACTTATTAACAGTAAAATGAAAACAAACAATGATCAACAACTGAATCTAAAAAAATAAAAACAAAAACTAAGCAAACCACCAGAACAGGAACAGAATCATAGGTATGGAGATCATTTGGAGGTTCATCAGGTGGGAAGGGGAAGGAACAGAAAGGGGAAATGATGCAGGGATCAAGAAGGGTAACTGGTAGGAACAAAATATAGACAGGAGGATGTTAAGAATAGGACAGGAAAGGGTGAAGCCAAAGAAGCTACATGCATGACCCATGGGGGTGAACCGTGGTTGGGTGGCTGGGATTGCTAGAGAGAACGTGGGTTCTGGGTGGAGCGGGACAAAGGGACAAAAAGTGGGATAATTGGAACAGGATAATCAATAAAATACACTGAAAAATGAGTAATAATTATGGTTACAATACTAATAATAAAGCTATTTTGAAAATGATCAGTCAGAAATTAAACAGCATACTTCTATATTACCCATGAGTCAAAGACAAAATCACATGGAAAATTAGATAATATCTTGAATTACATGATAATAAAATTTCAACTTAAATGTCTGAAGCTGTTTGTAGAGAATAATATCAGCTTTATAAGCTGATATTAAACAGAAAGGAAAGTTTAATATCAATGGTCTAAGATTCTACTTTAAGAAGCCCCAAAATAGGTTAAAGTCATGCATAACAAGTAGTACATTAAATCGAAGTGAGTAAATGGAAATGGAGTCATTGCTGTGTTATGTAAGAGGTATATATTAGTAAAAGTACTGATTTTGCTCAATTAAAATTAAAATTACAATCTCTAGTGCAATCAATGAGAGAACAGAATAAGTGTATATACACCAAACTAAGTGGATGGAAAATGAAATAATAAACAATATGCAAGTCAAATCAAATAAAAAACAAAAAAACAACAAAAAACAACCCAAAACTTAACAGAAAGGATATATAGAAACTAAATCAAAACACATTAAATTTAAACACAATAACACAATTATACCAAAATTACATTTAATGTAAACAAAATAATGTAATTTAAAAACAAAGTTTCTCACACTGAAAAAAATATACATTGTTTACAAATGTCATCTAAAAAGTTAAGAATAAAAAAGGTTGAAAGTAAAATATGAACCATATCAACACCCACCAAATGGAAGCTAATAGAGTTATATCAAACCAATGCAAGTATAGTTAAAGGTAAAAAAAAAAAGATACCTTCTGTTTTTGAAAGCTGTAACAACTATAGTGAAATTAAGTCAGAGAATAATAAGTAAAACAAAAAAAAGTCAGCTGTTTTTGGAAATTAAGAAAATTCCCTTCAAATAATTCATGTAACAAAGAGGAAATCATATTGGAAATTAGAAGACATTTTAAACTGTTATAATAAAAACATGAAATACTAAAAAGGAAATAAAAAATGTATTATAGGGAATTTAGTGGATTTAAATGTATCAGAAAAAAATTTACACCCAATGATGTAAACACCATCTTAAGCAGTTAGAAACAGTGCAGCAAATTAAACACAAATAATACAGCATATACAAAGAAATCTAAAGAGCAGAAATTAATGAAAATATACAAAAAGGTGATCATTTAATCTTATTTGTGTCTTCTTGATTTCATGGTATTAGTGACTATACTGATATGCCCCAATCTGCTTTGTGACTGCATAAATATCTAAATTACCATTTTGTGCATCTTACATTTAATTATTAATATTCTGAAGTTAGGAAAATAATCTACCTGACTACAATCAAGAAGCTTGGCTTTAAATGGGTGGCGTGAGATAGGATATATAACTTTGGGTCAGCTTGTGAAGTGGGCAAATCTCAAATGCAAGTCCATATCATGTGAGAAATCTGAAGGTCTAATGACCTCAAAAAGCAGGGGCTGTCTCTACTTGAGCTCTGAATTTAAAACAACTCTCTAAATATTTCACCACTAGCTTGATCTTCAACCCCCATGGGTTTCACTTTACTATCAGTTATTGGAAAATCTCCAATAAAGAAATGAATATAAAGCCATTTTGATCAGTATTTCTTTTCAGGTTTTGAGCAAATACAACACTTAAGTGGAGAAATACACTCTCCACGTTATCTGTAAAATAACTTTGCATGATTAAGTCCACTGAAATTTATAAAGCAACATTATAAAACACAAAGGAATAATCTTTGAGTCAGAGTTAACAGAATTACAGTTGCAAGAGTCTTAGATATTAGTGACAACATGGATAGAACTGGGAAGTTTTATGCTTGGTGAAATAGGCCAGTCAGTGAAAGACAAGTACTATATGATCTCACCCAATACGGAGACTAATGAACAAAACAAACAAGCAAAACAAAACCAGAGGCATGTAACCAGTGTGCAGAGAGGAGGGAGAAGGGGGAGAAAGAGGCAAAGAAGGGGAACAGTTTAGTCAAGGAACTAGCAGGGATGACCCATGGACATGGAAAACATGTCGGATTGACGGTGGGAGAGGGAATAGGGAAGGTGGGAAGAGGAGAGCAGTGGGGGAAAAATGGGATGAATATAATACAACAACAATAAAAAAACGAGTCATATTATCAAATGTGTGTTTGTATGTGTATACATATCTAATTTACAATTTATATGTATTATACTTATTTTATGGTTTAAATTACATTAAATTTTATGTTAAGATACTTTGAATATATATATAATCATTAAAAGCATAAAAGAATACCCAAAAGGGCTCCTTTGAACAAATACAAAGTGAATTTGTGAAAATTAAAACTCATTCAAATAAAACCTAACAAATGAGGTCAAGTGGAATATTAAGACACAGCTAGAGTGATTAAATGAACTGAAAAACAACCCTAAGGAAATTACTCAGATTCCTGTTCAGAATCTGAGATTTCTCAGGTTTACTACTTTTGTTAGATATTTATCATTTGCATAAATTGATGCATAATAAAATAAGAATTTTATTTCTGTTGTTAGCTATTTAAAAGTTTTTATGCAACTTAATTATAGCTTTTTAATAGGTATCTTTACTGTGACAAAATTTAAAATATAGGTAGTATCATGTATATAAAATAAGCAACTATCACTGATCTTTAGCTCTTGGCTACATATATTAAATGATTTGATTAAAAAAATTTTATTCAAATTACCTTAACAAAATCTCTATCGGTCTTCTCCTTCCATTCTTCTCCAAATACAGTAGAAAAGGATCCTAAAGCTAAAAGAACAGTATATTCTATAATATGAAATTATTTTTCACTTAATTTCTTAGTAACATGTAGATGCAGAGAAACCATAAAAATACATTTTAAGATACCCTATTCACTAGAAACTGTTTTACAGCATATGCTAGAAAGTCATAATCATCTTTTTGACATAGATTTTTAAATTATGTAAACAAATATTGGATGAAAAACAGATGAAAATTTAAATTTTTTGTCACTTACTATAGTTCTTGAAACACAAAATGTATACAAATTCCACATTTTCAAAGTGGCATCTATATCTCTCAATTAAACTTAATGCCTTAAAAAATAAATCAAAACATCTCAAAAGCCTAATATATCGATAATCCTCAAACTCAAATAAATTATTCTTATAATGTAAAATCAAAGTTTTAAGTATGGGCTCTTTGTAATGTCTTTGTATTTTGGAATTCTAAACTTACTGACTTCCTTATATATAGCATTTTCTAAATTGTTTAAATGTTATATTGCTACACTGCATAATAATTTAGTCTTTTAGATAAACAAAAATACTTCAAGAATATAAGAAGGTAAGCTGGGTCTAAAGAATATCATGCTTCGGTGCACCAAAAGTGATGATTGCCTCTATAATATATACATATGTAATCCTTACTCAATGATAAATGAGAAGACTTCAAAAAAAATTATTCCAGTTTGAGAATATTCTTTCTAAACTCTTTAAGGTTTCTAGCAATGTAAAACATCCAGAACTCAATCCTATATTAAATTCTGAAAGATATCTTTAAAATGTCAAAATAACTAATACAAAATAATGTTGAATGCAAACTAATTGAAAATTAATTTAAAAAATAATAAAAATATCAGAAACCAAAGAACATAAAATTGTGGTGGAAATCCACCAAATTTAGATCTTCAAAGTTATGATATATACAGAGAAGCACTTTGTTCCTTCCCCATGTAGACAAGAATAGTTTCAGGAAGAATGAGAAACTAATTCTCACTTTTGTTTAAACTAATTTCAAAACTGCCTTCATATAAAGTAAGTACATGTCAAATTTTAAGGAATCCTACTTAGATTATACCTAATAAATTTATGCTTGGAAGTACCAACTTGATACAAACCAAACTGCAGAAAAATAAGCTAATTTTCAAACATGTTACAAATGAAAGTCATGAATCTATAAAATATTACAAGAAATTCTCAAGCTGTGTCTACTGATGTATGTATTTCCTTAATGATAAAATAATTTTAATACATGTGAACACCTTATCCCTTAATAGGATATACTTCTGGAAAAAGAAGTTATAATGGTTTTGGGGGCAGGAGGGTTAAAAAGAAAAAGAAAAGTATTAACACTCAGCTAACATTGGTATTTTAAAAAAGAAAAACTATGAGCAAGATTTCAAAACATTTTCTACATCTATTAAATATTACACTACAATTAGAAATTGAGCAATTTCATCTGAAGAAAACCTAGATTTAGTAAGAAATAATTTCACAGAAAATAAAAATTTGTTTTATAAAAACCTACACCTCGTAAAAAAGGATATTAAAATATTTGATAAATTTTATTTTGATTATTTAGGCAGCAAATTTTCAAATGCAAGCATTGATCTAAACTGTTTAGTTAAAAGTTATAAATACACAATACAGAAGCAAACTTCAGAAAAAAATTTCATATCAAGCAATCTTCTCAAATCAAAATCCATATGTAACTCTTAAAATCCAAACATTCATTATTTTAAATAAGACATTTAATAAAAGTAAATGATATTACTGTATTAACTTAAAACAGTATTTTGTCCTATACAACTTAAAAATCTGTTAACACCATTAGAGAATTATCATCACTGTGTTCATCTTAAAACTTACTGTCATCAAACACCCCAGCATTAGCAAGTAATAAGGTGATGATTTTAGGGTCTTTTTCAAGTTGCATGACGTGTTTGCTTTCATTTGATAGGAGAGTGCATACATTAATAGCAAAGTCCACTTCATTTGGGAGTCCAGATAACAGTGAAAGCACCAATTTATTATAATCATTTGGCGAATTGAAGTCCATAGACAGCCCATAACTTTGACGCAGATAATCTAACAAAGATAAAAACAAATACATCTTAAGTTTATCAAGGAACAGAAACTACTGTTGTTAACACTCTCTGAACACTAGATAGGAACTTGTTTTCTTCTATAAAATATAAACTAAGTGGAAATGTAAAATGTTCAGCTTCTCTTTTAAGATTTCAACTTTCTAATCTTTGTAAATTAAAATATTATTCAGAAAGTATTAAAATAGGAAAATGTATATCATTTCCAAATTATTATTATGTCATTATTTTAATTTATCTATTCTACACTTTTTAGTCTTGCATTTTAAGGGACGTATTCTGATTTTTATATACTATAAAGCTAAAGGACTGGTTCCTTTGAAATTCTAACAATATAATGTTGTTGGGCACACTGCCTACCTTCTTTACCTAATTGTAGAATTATTCCTTTTTTAGGTCAGATGATGACATAATTAACAGTAAAATTCACAATGTTTAGTCCTATAGTTATATGAGTCTTATATATAGTCTTTTAATCACAACCACAGTGAAGATGGTAATTCCATCACTCAGTTCCTTTTTATGCTCCTTTGTTAAATCCGTTTCTACCCACAATCACTAATTTCTTTTCTATTCCTATAGCTTTATTTCAGGTTGCCAAATAAATGGAATCATACAGTACATAATCTTTATCCAATTTTATTTATTAATTATTAATTTTTTTGACAGATCCTGCCTCAGGTTAATTTGTACAACTACCCCAGGAGGACACCAGCTCCATGCAGACAGCAGCCCATGGGTCACACCAGCCCTTCCATCCTCACATCAGCAGATAGAGGTCTCTACTGTGGAGTGTTCATGAGGGTCTGGGCATCTTTGGGAGCCTGAGTTGCAACTACAACTTGGGGCTTGGTTTGAGCCTTGGCCTTGGACGTTGGCCAGCAGAGACCCACGGTCATGTGGGAAGGAGCTCATTTCTCAAGCTTGTGATGAGTGATACAGGCAAGTCAACTGACCTTGCAGTTGCCACCCTTTGGCATTTTAAATGCAACCTCTTTGAGCTTTACAAGAGCCTTGATAGCCTGTTCTCATTTCTTTTATTTAGCAAAATGCTTTTGAGTTTAATATCTATGTTAATGTGTGTATCACTAGTTTGTTCTTTTTTATTGCTATAGTATGGATATAAGAAAATCTGTTTATCCATTCCCTAGATGAGGGACATTTGTACTGTGTCCAGTTTTTGGCACTTATGAGTACAATTGCTATAAACAGGACTTTATGCAGACACATTTTATCTCCCTTAGATTGCTGTGTCATACATAAGTGTATGTTAGCTGTAACATCTTGCCTTTCTCACCCCACCACCAATGTACAGAGTTCCTGTTACTCTGCATCCTTGTCATCATTTTATATTGTCAATTTTAATTTTTTAAAAAAGATTTTATTCATTATTTTTAGAGAGAAGGGCAGGGAGGGAGGAAGAAAGGGAGAGGAGCTTTCACCTACTTCCAGCTATAGATCTGGCTGGAGACCTGGCTTGCAACTTAGCTCTGTGCCCTGACTGGGGAATCGAACCAGCAACCTTTGGGTTTGCAGGCCGGCGCCAATCCACTGAGCCATACCAGCTACATTGTCGATTTGAAATATTCTGGTATGAGTGACTTATCTAATACTTGTTTTGTAAATATTTTTTTTCCCAGACAGTGGCTTGTTTTCATTTTCTTAACAGAGTCTAAACAACAGAAGTTTAAGAGAGTCTGATTTATAAAGTTTTACCTTTACAATAGATGCTTCTGTATTCTAAGAAATTTTTTCCTAATCCAAGGCAACTACAATTTTCTGAAGAATGAATTTAAAACACTTCAAAATTTTTGAAGGTAAAAAAGATGGGATTACAGGACACTGACATACAATCATAATATACACATATAAGAAAACATATTCCTAGTAATACTGACTCTCAACTGGGGCAGTTAAGGCCTTAGAAGCTATGTCCTGTGGCATATACCCCAAGTACATTTTTCACATAAAGGCATAGCTAGTTTAATGGGAGAAGGCAAGAAAACAAGAGTTAAAATACTTCTAGATGAAACATTTCAGAAACATAACATATGGATTAAAAATAATTAGAATGCAAAGTAGGGATCTATTGTCACAACATGTCACAGAAGAAAGACCACGTAGGTAAGAAATGTCTTCATTTTCCAGTGTAGACATTTGAAGAGACAACTCTTCAATTCTAAAATATGCTAGGAATTTCTCCAAGAGTGTAATAGTGAAGAAGTGTCACAATACAGTTATAAATGACTATGAACAGATTCTTTACCATATTTAAGGTTGAACAATAACATGTTCATTTAATAATCTTGAAATGCAGTATCTCATAAATAACTGAAGGTGAATATCTGAAAAAAGTAACAAAACTTCTATAGAGTTAATTTTATTATTTCTATACTGCATACTGTAATTGATAACAACCCAAGTCTCAGCAATAACCCTGTTTTTAGATTTTACAAAACTTTCAAACAAAGCTCTTCAACAGAAAAAAATCTGGAACCCACATTCAATATCAAGTTTTATTTATATGCTTTCAATATGACCTTAGAATTATTCTGTTTGCTTAATTTCAATACATCCTTACTTGAATAAGTTGGCCAAAGATATCTCCAATCAAACCAAAATAAATAAATGCGATAAATAAATATGAAAAATCCTTTAATTATATTAGCCTTGATAAAGATTCCTAAGATAATGTAGGAAAAAAAATGCTTTTAAAATTTGAAGACCCTTCACCCCTTTCCAAGGAATGGGACTAGAAATTTATTTTCAATATTCTTTTAAAAAATTCTTTACTCCCACTCCAGGACATTTTTTCATTGATTCTACAGGAGAAAGTAGAGGGATGGAAAGAAAGAGAGGTGTGTGTAGGAGGCCAGGGGTGGGGTGGAGACAGGCAGAAACACTACTCAATTACCTCCTGCAGACTCTCCAACCATGGATAGAACCTGTAGTCTAGGTATGTGCCCTGGCAAGGAATCGAAACCACAATTTTTTGGTGTATGGGACAACACTCCCACCGAGTCACACCAGCCAGGGCTATTTTCAACACTCTTGACTCAAAGTTCATACAAATGCATTACTGCTGACAAACTTAATTTAATCTGAGGCACTGGCATATCTGTTTTTAGTTTAGAAGACAGGGAGAATTGTTCCTAGAGTGCAATGTGAACACATTGTAGGAGTTACACAAGTATCTCATTTCATTGATACTGGCAGTGATTGTTGTAGCACAAATGTCTGTTAGAATATGGTACATTTAAGGGGTAAGTTTTGCTCAAATACAACTAATAGAACTTAAAAAAAAAAAATCACCCTGTATGAAACTTTCCCACACTTAAGTACCAAAAACACAAAGGGACAGGGTGCTTGACCTCCTTTTACCAAAATAGTTGGATTGGGTTAAATAATCACTAAAATTATGGTTAACTCTAAAATTATATAATTCTATTAATTTCAATGAGACATTTTTCAATTTTCCCTTTCATAATTTTTCTATTAAAGATTTTACAAATAAACAATTTTATTTAAAAATAATAGAATTTTTCTTGTTAATTAAAAAATGTAGACCCTGGCTGGTGGCACAGTGGATAGGTGCCAGCCTGTGAACCCAAAAGTCGCTGGTTTGATTCTCAGCCAGGTCACATTACCAGGCTGTAAGCCAGGTCTCCAGCCAGGTCTGTGGCTAGAGGCAGGTGAAAGGCAACCTTACATTGATGTTTCTTTCCCCCTCTGCCTCTCTCCCTTCCCCTCTCTCTAAAGATAGTAAGTGATACCTTTAAAAAAAAAAAAAGCGCCCTGGCTGGTAGCACAGTGGATAAGGCGCCAGCCTGCAAACCCAAAGGTTGCTTGTTCGATTCCCAGCCAGGGCACATGACCAGGTTGCAAGCCAGGTCTCCAGCCAGGTCTGTGGCTAGAGGCAGGTCAAAGACAACCTTACATTGATGTTTCTCTCCCTCTCTGCCTCTATCCCTTCCTCTCTCTCTGGAAATAATAAATAAAATCTTTAAAAGTAAATAAAAATGTAAGAGAATATGAACAAAAAGTCCTTAATAATGTACTCTACAATACTGCGGAACTGATTGTATTCAAATCAATGCTAAGGGAAAAAAGAATAGAGAAAGAGGAAAACCAAAGGATTAGGTATTTATGACAGCAAAAAATATAGAAAACTATGCAAATAAATGATAAAATCACCAAAAATGCTAAAGTTTAATCATCTTAAAGTTCAAAGCAAAATCTGCTCACTATATTTTGCCATCTAAAGTCATTGGACAAAAGAAGCCAATATCCTTAAAGGAATATTTGATCCCATATCAATGAACAGTACTCCTTTTATTCCATGTATTATGAAAATTATGAGAACTGTTGCAGACTACTGCCAATTCAAATTTATTTATTATTCAAAATACTATTTTAGAATCGCTTTTCTTAATGTCAATAATAAGTATCCTTCGGTAACTATATTTACTTACAAAGACAAAGGCTGTATGATCCAAGATGTAAACACAAATCTTTTTATAGGTTTGAACTAAAATTTTCTAAAAGCTCTCAATCTACTTTTATGTAATTCTACTTTGGTGATTATTTAAAATGCACACACATGGACCATACTTTTCTTAATGATACTTGAAAAGAATAATTAATGATGGATTTGTTTGGTATTTTGATGACCAAGATAATTTTAGAACACTGTCATAATGTTGCTATTGCTCCTTCTAGAAAAATAAAAAGCACCTTCAAATTCATAAATGCTGCTCTGAAACACTACCTCTTTTCAGTCTGAATTAGATCCAGTATAGTCTGATATTCCCCAGCAATTTTTAGTTTCTTCCCTTTCATGAGTTCCCAATTCTGATTTTATCAATCATGCAACATGTAACATAGACCTCAGATTCTCCTTAAAAACAAAACAAAACCAAAACCTAAATAAGAACAACAACAAAAAACAAACAAAAAAAAAACCCCAAAAACAAACAAAAAAGACATATGACAACATAAAAGAAAGGAACTGTAAAACCACGTTAAGCAATTCTGTCATTCCCTTAACTCGTGAAGCTCTATCAACAACTTTTATTAGAATTTTGAAATACCAGAAATAATTTACATCTTCTTTCTTGAAGTAAATCTGTTTTAATCAGAGGAGGGAAAAAAAGAAATCTGATCCAGAAAAAACAAGATGAAACACAGAAGTGAGTGAGGTTAGGGATCTGTGATAGCAGGCATCAAATTCTATTTCAGCCACAGTAATGGACAGTTCTACTGCTATTGTAATATAGGAACCACAGAGTTATGAAGCTGAAAATGGTCTTAAAGGTAATTAGTTCAATGTTGCATTCAATATAGGAATAGCCTCAATAACATCCCTGAATGAAGTAATGGCCATTAGCCCTTTTTTAGGAACAGGGAACATATCACCTAACAAGCCACCTTATTTTATTTTCAGCTTAAACTATTAGCAAGATCTTCTACATGGTGACTTAAAATGTTCTCCTCTAATTTTGATTCTTGAGGTAATAATTACTCATTAAAAATGAAGTTAGGTTTGATTTGCACTTATCACCATCTGGCCTCAATTATGCAAAACCATCACATGAAGCCTCTTCTAAAAGGGATCCCAGATTTAGTTTCCTCGGTTTTTACTAATTGGGGAAGAAATATGGAGTCAAATTCAACATGAAAGAAAATTTGAAAACAGATAATAGAAAATAAAATTTAAAAAGCACACATAAGAGAGTTTAAGGATTACCTAGAAGAGATTGGGACTATGGCACCACTGAATAATAATAAATATCTAGATCACTGTATATTTTATAAAGACTATATCCTTGAAAAAGACATTTCTTTTTTTTTTTCTTTTTTTTTCTTTTGGCCAAATGTTGGTGACGGAAGAATAGAGATGTTTATCTCTTCAAGCTCTCTCCCTAGTAAGCACAGCCCCAATCCCCAGTTCTGAAGCCTCTATCCACTCTGCCACTTTATTAGACTCTCAATCTGATTATTTCCCATTTGAGTCCTGTTCTTTTAGCTGCAGATTCTTCTATAACTATTACCAGAATGACTTATATGGGAAAAAAAATCTTTTTCTTGGTTCCTTGGCGGGAAAATAGTTGAATAGTTAGAAACAATTCTGAGGAATTCTGGTGCTGGGAATTCCAATCATTGTAGAAAATCTAGTAAATGCTATTTAAGTATTCTTGGCTTCTCTAACCTTAACAGAACCTTTCTCATATTAGTGACTATTCAGGTTAAACTGATCATCTGCCAAAGAAATTAAAAAATAACTTCACTTAAAAGTATGGTGTTTGTAAGTCCTATAAATTGCTGCAACTAAGAATCTTATGTATTCTATAAGAGAAAGGCCCTGATATCAATTAGATGTTGATCTTCGAAAGCTGTGTTACCACAAGGCTTGTGTTCTCATGAGCAAAGTAAGGGACTAATTCACTGGATGATGTCTATTTTCCTAATTCAAACCTGTGAACCTATGTATGCCCTCTCAATTTCCAGCAGTATTTACCTGATACACTGTGTTGCTGGTAATTGTAGGAAGATGGAATTGCACCAATAGGAAGCTGTGGCTTTGGATTGCCTGGTGGTACTTCATCGTCATCCTCCCCAAAATGATGAACTTTCTCGTACTTTTCTAGGTAACTGAAATAGAAAACCAGCACAGTAGATATTTAAAGTCCATCTTTTTTTTTTTTTTTTTTTTGATAGTGAACATAAAACAATTTATTTAGACAAATATGGGCTTACAAAATAAATGTTCTCACTGTAAATGCAACGAAAGAGGAAAACTACCCTTGGCATTTTACTATAACATACCTTATTTACATTAACTTCTGACTAAGACATATTTAGTCAGATTCAAGGATAAACATAAGTTAGCATAACCTTATATCCAAAAGCTGTCTTAATTAAAAACTGTAAGACACAAAAAATATTTCCATAATTATGTTTGTATGTTTCCACGAAAGCATACTATTCTTGTTGATGTCAATATTGTGATAGTTGCATTTTCAGAATCATATATGCTGTGGGGAAAAAACTCAGCAAGTACAAGATTAACTATAAATCAAAAATTTCACTTATACCTCTTTTTTGAATAAGCTTTTCTTTTCATTATTTTTTAAAAGATTTTTAAAAAATTCATTATTTTTCAGAGAGAAGGGCAGGGAGGGAGGAAGAAATGGAGAGAAGCATCAATATATGGTTGCCTTTCACCTGCCTCCAGCTAAGGACCTGGCTTGCAACCTGGTTATGTGCCCTGGCTGGGGAATCGAACCAGTGACCTTTGGGTTCGCGGGCCAGTGCCAATCCACTGGGCCACACCAGCCAGAGCTGAAAAGTACGACTTATTTTTAACTCCTATCACATATACCTGCTCCTTTTCTCAAAGCCCTAAATTAAAATAAAAGACATTAGGATGCTATAAACTTCTTGTATTAGTGGAACAGTCACTTCAGCAATAATACTGCAGTCAAACTCAATGCAATGATTCTAAAAGTGTTTTTATATTTACAGAAAAGACAACACTACTATTGAAATAAAAGTATAAAAGGAATATTAAAGGACAACTATCTATAGATGCAGACAATATATTTTATTTACTGATTTAAGAAACATGTTCATTGTAAAACCAAGTAAAAACGAGGAGACTCTTTAGCCCCTGGCCTTCCTAATCTCTCTCATCAGAGATAACAATAGGTTCATATGCATGCATCTGCATATTTCTGTGCATATTTTTATTTACCAACATATTTTGGAGATGTAAGCATGTCAATACATACAGTACTAGTTTAGTTTTTTAAAATAGTTATATAACATTTGTTTTGATACATCATAATTTAACTAGATCTCTAGAGATACATTTAGCTATTTTCAGTTTTGTCTGATGCTATTACAAATCATGCAGCAATATGCTTAATCTGTGTACTTACTGAATATCTTCTCCAAACAGACATTGGAAATGGCGTGCTCATTTTAAACAGCAATACAGTCAAACTCCCATTAAAAATTCATGAGCCTAACAAATTCTGATCAACTTATGAGATAGTTCTTATATCCCCCATTATATTACCATGAGTGTCATCAATCTTAATATTAATTAGAATAAAATTTCCAAATTTTGTTTATTACCTACCAGTTTACAGTAAATTCTTTTTTTTTTTTTTTTTTAAATTTTATTTATTATTTCCACAGAGAGAGGAAGGGAGAGAGGCAGAGAGGGAGAGAGACATCAATGTATGGTTGCCTTTCACCTGCCTCCAGCCACAGACCTGACTGGAGACCTGGTTTGCAACCTGGTTATGTGCCCTGGCTGGGGAATCGAACGAGCGACCTTTGGGTTCGCAGGCCGGCACCTTATCCACTGTGCTTTCCAGCCAGGTCTACATTGAATTCTTAAGTAGAATTTTAAAATGGGTGAAAAATGGTCAAACCCCTGTCAAAGACAACACTGTGACTAACAAACTTGTTACTGTACTTCACAAATAAGATTAATATAATTTTTTATAATTATCATAGAAAAGTTCTAGATAGTTATTTTACAGATCAGTCCTTCTACCATTCCTGATCCAGCCAGGTACTAAGTCCACTAGTAGCTATTGTAAGTCCTATAGCTACCTGCATCTTTGCTTTTTTAGTTATAGCTTAAGATGAGAGGGGTATATCAATGAACACATAGGATGATCTCAGAAATATTATTTTGTTTTTAGTACCAAACTTAACTTTCAAGCCATGGCTGGTGGTACAATGGATAACGCGCTGGCCTATGAACCCAAAGGTTGCTGGTTCAATTCCCAGCCAGGGCACATAACCAGGTTGCAAGCCAGGTCTCCAGCCAGGTCCATAGCTAGAGGCAGGTGATAGGCAACCATACATTGATGTCTCTTCTCCATCTCTACCTTCTCTTCTCTCTAAAAATAATAAATACAAATCTTGGGGGGAAAAAAAAGGCTTAAGGGTGACCAAAACAATGGGGAGAGTCCATTCAAAATAGCATCAAATAATATTGGTAGTATTATTATGCATGTGGGAAATTTTAACCTCTTGTATTTTTTGACAGATTAAATACAAAAAATTAGGTTATAAAAGACATAAATATAATCACCAATAAGATGAACTTATTAGACATACAAAGATTTTCTTTTCAAATCTTCATGAAAATTGTAAAACTGTTCATCATTTCATGCAGAAAACCACAATAAGGATTAACTATTATATAGGGCACATTCTCAAACTACAATGAAATTGAAAAGTTTTCCCTAAGATAGAAATTAAATCTTAGAAAATTAAAAATAACTTTAATGATGTAAAGTACCAAACCTATATACGAAAGTAGAGAGATTAGTACAAAAGTATCCCATCAGCAGAGATCAACTCCAGGTAAATCTTATTTCACTATACCACAATGAACCATCTTCCTAACCCTCTTCCAGATTAGAATCCACAACACTAACTTGCAAAACACTTATTGAGAGACTCTATGTGGTCTAGGAACAGATCCTAGGCCAAAGCATGTAAAGAGGCAAGTGCAATTTGGATTTCTCTTAGCCACTAAGGATTAAACAAGATTATGAATGTGTGTCTGATAATGGGACTCAAAGAATGACTATTAAGAAGAAAACTTATAGAAAGCTGGGTTGAATTCAGTGGTTGTCCAAGGAAGCAAAGTTCTTCATAAACTTTGCTTTGTGGCGTCTTTGTCATAATGAATGAAAAGACCCAGAAGTGGGGGCACCTATGAAAAGCACGAGTATGGGAGGACCAGTGTCATCAGGTAAAAAGGGACCTTTGTTGCTGTTGTGTACAGTAGCTTGGAAACCAGAAATGATGAAATTTCTTTGCCCTAAATTATCTCCTTTCAAGCATCATCTGAGAAGGTAGAAGATTTGAGTAGATTTGAGATGGTAGGAGATAGCATTGCTAGAGAGCAAACATGAGAAACCGTTTTACACTGAAAGGAAAAGAACTAATGAAAATGACTGGTGGTTGAAAATGAGACATGTATGATAAATAGGAGCTCAAACAAAGAAAGAAAAAAAACACCCTGTGGTTTTGAAGGAAAGACCAGAATAAGTGATCTTTGAAATAATAATTTTTTCAGCTAAAATGCTTAATGTGTATATCAAAAAGGTTTCTGGGACTGGGATGATAGGGTGTATAGATCACCAGTCAAAAATTAACAAGACAGAAAAACACTAAGACACATTTTGATGGAAGATTTGTGCTTCAAAGATAAAAAAAGATTCCTAGAAATAGGCAGAACCACCCCCACTCTCCAAGTTACATAGAGCAGTTGAATCAGCTTGACTTCTCTTCAAAATTAATTGCTAGCCCTGGCTCAGTTAGTCGGAGCGTTGTCCCGTACGCCAAAAGTTTGTTAAGTTTGATTCCTGGCCAGAACCCACACCTAAGGTTGCAGGTTTCATCCCTGGTTGGGGTGTGTACAGGAAGCAACCAATCAATTTTTCTTTCTCACACATTTCTCTCTTCTTTTTTCTCTCTCTAAAATCAATAAAAACAGATCCTCAGATGAGGATAAAAAAAATAATTGCTAGACAATAATAAATAAGTCTCAATTTTGCAGAGAAAAGCAATTTCGTTTGAACAGAAATCTAAACCCGATCATGTTGCTCAAGACAACAGAAATTCTTTTTCAGATATGTAATGACTCAGAAAAAAATAAAGTCACACAGCTCTCTGGAAAAATAAACCAAACCAATAATATTCAAATAAGTATCTAATGATCAATAAATAAAGATTATGAAATGGTTAAAACAGGTAAATGATGTACACAAAGACTATTTAAACTCAGCTATTAGTCTCAACTGTAACTGCTATATTACAAAAGGTAATGCAAGTGTTACTGGTAATTATAAAAGGAGAACATAAGGAAAATGTAAAACCACTAAAATAATTTGAAAATGATACTCCTGATATGAAGTTTAAGAACTTTTACACAAAAATGAACAAAAAAGGGCAGTAATAATAAGAATTAAAACTGTACAGTGTTATTTATACAAAGAAACATAAACAAAGTGGATTTATCCTCATAGTTAAAATTAATGAAAATTTATTTTTTCATGTTTAATAGCAAAATTAAAATCTAGATAATTAGTTTCCAAATCAGAATAGGGAAATAAAAGTATTAATGTACAGAATATGCAGACAAAAGGAGAAATGCAAGAATACCTTTAGATATAGCAATTACACCCTTTGTTATATACCCTGTATAAAACTAAACATCACATATTCATTAATAGCACAAATAAAACTGTGGCATATTCATACAATGCAATATTATATAGCAGTGAAAAATAAACTAACATGGTTGATACAAATAGCAATCAACAAAATGTTAGCTAAAAAAATCATTTCAGGATACATTATGATTGCATTTTATTTTATTTTTATTTATTTTTTTTTTATTTCATTATTTTTTAGAAAGAGGGAGAGGGAGAGAGACATCAATGTATGGTTGCATTTCATCTGTCTCCAGCCATAGAATAGACCTGACTGGAGACCTGGCTTGCAACCTGGTTATGTGCCCTGGCTGGGGAATCGAACCTGCGACCTTTGGGTTCACAGGCCGGCGCCTTATCCACTGTGCTACCAGCCAGGGGTGCATTTTAAATATCATAAACAAGCAAAGAAAATTTAAACATATTTATCAATAGACAATGTTGTAGTAAAACCACAAAGAAAACCCAGATAATAATTATCACCTAGAAAATAAGTGACAAATTACCCTGCAGAAGAGAAATACAATAAAAAAGAAACATTAGGGGCCTCAAAGGTTTTAGTAGAGTATTATTTTTTATTATTTTCGTGTAAACTTGTGTGTATTAAGCTTTTATTGGGTATACTCCACAATGAAAAAATTTTAAAATAGGAAGAAAAGGAGTGTTATTTCAAACTTTCAAAAAAACAGACATTTTCACTGCTACCTAAAATATTTCCAATTACAGAAAAACCCTAGAAGCTACCTGGAAACTAATCTAACAAAACTACGGAAAGCTTCATTAAAATTGAAGTTACACCATACAAACCCTATGTTCATAGCAGCACTATTTACAATAGCTAAGTGCTGGAAACAACCTAAGTGCCCTTCAGTGGATGAATGGATCAAAAAACTATGGTACATTTACACAATGGAGTTCTATGTAGCAGAAAGAAAGCACTCATACCATTTGCGATAGCATGGATGGAACTGGAGAGTATCATGCTTGGTGAAATAGGCCGGGCAGCAAAAATTAAATACCACATGTTTTCACTTAATACAGGCTAATGAACAAACAAGCAAACAAAACAGAAGCAGAGACATGAATACAAGGAACACACTTTCAGTGTGCACAGGGGAGGGGGAGAGGAGAAGGGGGAGAAGGCAAAGAAGGGGAATAGTTTAGTCAAGGAACTAGCATGGATGGCCCATAGACATGGACAACATGTAGGATTGACTGTGGCGGGGAGGTTGGGTGGGGGGGCGGGGGCGGGTATGGAGGGTGGGGAAGGGGAGAGCAGAGGGGGAAAAATGAGATGAATGTAATATAACAACAATAAAAAAATTGAAGTTACAAAACACTAGCATATATAAATACTACAAAAACAACCTATTAATATATATTAAACACATACACACTCAAGAATGAAAATTTCGTAACATTAAACTCACCTGCAGAACAAAGAAAACATATTATCCAAACAAAGGATGCCAAAGGTTATTTAATAAAAGTCACTTAATGAACAGATGGATGTAGTTTGCTACACCAGTTAACTCATGTTTGCCCTTGCTTTAGCTTTTGTACATTTCCAGTCAACAATGTGTTAATAAAAAAAAGAATCCATGGTTAATTGAAAAAAGTGAATGAGTTAAGATTCCAGAATATTTTTATTTCTGGATCTCTCAAATGGCCCCTCTGTTATGCCTTACAAAACAAAGAATCCCCCTACCAGTACAGGCTCTCTCAGAACATTATATCTCAACGTGATACAGGGTTCTTGCTTCTGAAGAAGAGTAACCTTCAAACTGGAGCACACACACAAGATACTCCAAAGGGAGAGATATTTAATTTATGGGTTTTCATTGCCACCTCCCTCACTCAATATATCAGACAGTCATATGTGAGACAATGTGAAGGGGCAAACAGTGGAATCCTCTTTCTTTCATCCATTAGCCTCTGACCAGTGGAACTTGAATCATTCATTAGATTCCATGGACTAATGTCATTGTTTAGAGGATTTAAAGATAATATCTAATTTAACTAAATTACTTCTCACAGAAAGGATAAGAAAATTAAATAGATTCTTTCAAAGAAACCACAGTTTAAGTAACATAGGGGGCACCCTAAAAACCCAGATTTTATTTATAAAAAATTGTGCACTTATTATTACATGGTTAATCTTCAAGCCCCTTCAAACTACTCTCCATCTGATGCAATACACTTATCAAGATGTTTTTTTCCACTGCTCAAAAACAGTTTTTAATGCCTTTTAGTGCTTCTGCTGGTTTTTGTTTCATCTCTTCCACATCAGCAAAATGTTTTCCTTTGAGAACTGTTTTCATCCAGGGAAGCAAAAAAAAGTCATTTGGGGTGAGACTGGGTGAACAGGGAGGGTGGGGCATGAGGGTCATGCCACTGTTTGTCAAACACTGTGTGGGCCCACTCATAAATTGCCCATCATGAAGTAGGTAAATGCATTCCAAGTGTTGTCAAAAACATTCACTGAAGCTGAGCACAGCCTCTCACAACAACGCCAGTTGGAACACGGACACATATGGGTTCCTAGAACTCTTGCCCAGCGACGGAGGCCTGTGCTACAAGGGCCCACCCTCCAGAAGGTAACTGTAGGTATTTATGTCCCCCACCCCGCAATAAACAGGAACATGGCAGAGCTTATACTTCTTGCATAAGCTCTCTATCAATAATAATATAAAATAAAAACAATGGCAATGAAATCAGGTATGAAAAAAATTGGCCAAAATATTTAAAAAACTATCTGAATTGATTTACATACCCTGATGCTGATGTTGAACCTTATCCTAATGTTTTACTGTTACATTAGTGATTTACAAGATGTTCTAAACATCTAGAACGTAAAGACAAACCTCTGCATTTTTCTCAGCAATACTTTTCAAGTTACTGAAACTTAATCCAAACTTCCTATCATTTAAAATTATAGATAATTTCAAGTCATTGTAGTGATAAATATTTATGTCTTTTAAAGGCTAACTTCTGTATCACTGGGGAAACATTTCTGCATTTTCTCATGATAAAAATGGCTAAAACTAGTATATGGAAAACATACCAACAAAACAAAATACTGTTCGTAAATAAGAAACCACTATTGAGGAGTTGAAGAAACAAGGATTCAAGAACAGTTTGCTATGTGGGAGGTTTTCTATATAGCTGAACTCAAGTACACATGTTTCTACGATATCCTAGTTTATAGTATTTACCAGATAAGACTCTCTTTCATATGAAGAACTACTTTTTGGTGAGTCATTAAAGGAAGGCTATACTACAGAAGATATATTCTCATAAGCAAATGGCTTTTATAGAGAAGATTTTTCAGGAAAATATGTTAATTTTACTTAAAGCCACAATGAAGAAGCAGCTGCTTTTAACTCGGAAAGGGGAAGACATGGGGAGTGGATAGAGAAAGATGAAAGAGAATGAGGATAAAGGAGAGAAAAAAGAAAGAGGCAAGGGGATGGGAAGGCAATGTAATAAGGTAAGATTAGACATGTGAAAAATCATGACTGCATCATTAACAAACAGGGTAATTATGCAATGAAATTGGACAGAAATGCCAAAAATACTACAGAATAATTGCAATGTTGTCAATTATATAAAATCAAGGTCTTTGAAATACAGTAAAATCTTCTAATATTTTTCATAATGGGTGATTAAAAATTATTTAGCATAGAGCTTGAATGGCTATCGTAATGAAGAATACTTTAAAGTGCTGCCAATTTTGGTAATTAATATACTTAACTTTTCAAAAGGTCCAAATCTGCTAACTTTTCCCTTGATAACATTAGGTGATGAGAAATACCTTACCTAACAGATAATTTAGAAAACAGAAAAAAAATAGGCATCTAATCTACTCTTCAAAGTAAGGTTGAAATTTTAACAATGAGCAGAAAGTAATTACTTTTAAAAAGGAGTTCAGGCTATGGAAAGAGCTTTTAAAGATTCTTTTTAAAGAATTTTCCTCGAGCATGTGATCCCCCCCCCCCCCCGCCGAAGATATTGTACATATGTCATATATTAAAAACCCAATGAAAATCCAATGTCTACACTAAAGTAGGAAAAAGAGTTTTCCAAACTATTACAAAAACCTCCTGAAAATTCTGTGGGCTTTGAATCCTTTAAAAACAAATTTTATATTGATATAGTTTCATACTTACCACCACAAAAGTAGTACAAAGAACTCATATGTCTTCAATCCAGATACACAAATGGTTTTTATGTTGCTCACTTGCTTTATCATATTCTCACTTTCTCAGCTGTCCCTCTTTGCATGTGTGTGTGAGTGCACACTCACACACACACACAAACACACAGTCCTGAAACATTTCAATCTACCTAACACACAGAAACAAACACAGGGAGGCTGCCAAAATGAAGAGACAAAGAAACGTCCCACATGAAAAAAACAGAACAAAATGCCTGAAAGATACAAACAAAATGCAGAGTTTAAAACACTGGTTATAAGGATACTCAACGAACTCAGTGAGAACTTCAACAGATAAAAAATGATATAGAAACTGTAAAAAAGAACCAGTCAAAAATGAAGGATATAAAACTGAAATGAAGAATAATTTACAGGGAATCAACAACAGAGTAGATGCAGCTGAGAATCAAATCAGTGATTTGGAATATAAGAAACCAAAAACCACCCAATCAGAACAGCAAAAAGAAAACAGAATCTAAAAAAATAAGGATAGTATAAGGAGGCCCTGGGACAACTTCAAGCACACCAACATTTGAACTATGGGGTGCTGAAAGAAGAAGAGAGCAACTGAAAATCTACTTTAAAAAATGACAGAAAACTTCCCTAACTTGGTGAAGAAAATAGAATTTTAAGTCCAGCAAATGTAGAGTCCCAAACAAGATGAACCCAACAAAAACCCACACCAAGACACATTATAATTTAAATGCCAAAGGTTAAGGACAAAGAATCTTAAAAGCAGCAAGAGAAAAGCAATTAGTTATCTACAAGCAAGTGCCCATAAAACTGTTAGTTGATTACTCAACAGAAACTTAGCAGGCCAGAGAGACTGGCAAGAAATACTGAAAGTGCTTGAAAACTGAACAGCTACAACCAAGATTATTATCCTACCAAACAAAGCCATCATCTAAAATCTAAGGACATATAAAGGGCTTCCCAGACCAAAAAAAGATAAGAAAAAGAAAAGAAAAGCTAAAGGAGCTCATTACTACCAAAGCAGTATTATAAGTTAAAGGAAAATATTAAAAATATGAACAATATAATGGCAATAAACACAGATCTATCAATAATTGAATCTAAAAACAAAATAAATGAACAAGCAAAAGAGAAACAGACTCAAAGATACCGAGACCATTATGACAGTTGCCAGATGGGTGGGGAAGGGGAAAATGGGTGAAAAAGGTGAAGGGATTAAAAAGTACAAACTGGTTGTTACAGAATAGTAATGGGGATGTCAGAAGGGTGGGAGATTTATCACAATAATCAGTAAGCTATATAATGTCTAATCACCAGGGTACACACCTGAAACTAATATAATATTATATGTCAATTGTAATGGAAAAGTAAAAGTATGATTTAAATAAAAATAAAACATTCAAAATTGAGTTACACCCTTGTTTTTCACAAGCTTGACATTTTTCAAGAGTACAGGGCAGTTATTTTACCCACTCAAGGATGTCTCGTAATTAGATACAGACAATGCACTTTTGCCAGGAGTACCACAGAAGTGAGTGTGTATCCTACTGCATATATCAGGCGTCGATCTGTCCCACTGATGATGCTGTTAACTTTATTTTGGTAAGTTTGGGATTATTATGTTAAATCACTTTAAAATTACTCTTTTCCTTTTGGAAATTAAGTAATTTATGGGAAAAACCGTAAGACAATGTAAATATCCTGTTCCTGCCCTGGCTGGGTGGCTCAGTTGGTTAGAGCATCACATTTTGCTTTTGAGTTTAATCTCTGGTTTGTGGATTCAATCCCAAATTGGGGCATATACAGGAGGCAATTGATCAATGTCTCTCTCTCTCATGTCAATATTTGATGTTTCTCTCTAAAATCAATAAACATATCCTCAGGTGAGGGTTAAAACAAACAAATATCCTGTTCCTATTAAACTTTCATCCGCTGGTTTCTACATCCTTTGATAATTATTGACTGACTCATTATTGTAATAGTGACTTTTTTCTGAACTACATTATTCCTTCTACATTTCTTGCTTCACATTCATTCTCTTGTACCATAAGAGAGCTCTATCATCTTCCACTTTATACACCACTGACTCAAAAATTATTTCATGATTATATTCCTATTATTTATTGTAATGCACAAATTGTCCCAGATTTGACCAGGGGGGATGCTTTCAAGGCAGCTTCCATACCTTTAACATGTCCCTATTGTTTCTGAGCAATTCCTTGCTTTATAACACAAAACATAACAGGCTCATCTTGTATTTTACCTGCTTTTGCCCTAGAATCACCCTTTTCTCCAAGGAACACCGCTGCTTCTTAATGAGCCATGGTGTTTAGAAGCCAAAATCTTGATCTTAGATGTGTTCATTTCTATATTATAGAGGTATCTTTGTTTCCAGGCCTTTCAATATACACAAGAAATATATACACTGGCATCCACCTGTGCGTAAATCTATTTCTACAATTCTGTAAAAGCATGAGATCATACTAATACTTCTATAGCCAATTCAATGCCACAGTTATCTATCTATATATCTATATCTGTATCTAATTTTCCTCTCTCAAGGACTTTTTCTTTTCCATTGTTTTTTTAAGAGAGACAGAAGAGAAACATCAACTCAAGAGAGCAGCACTGATTGGTTGCCTCTGGTGTTTGCCTAGACCAATCGCACACATCAGGACCTAGGGTAGCACGTGCAACACTTGGACCAGGGATCTAACCCATAACCTAAGTATGTGCCCTGTATGGGAATCAAACCCACAACCTTTGGTTACAGGATGACTCTCCAACTAACAACTGAGCCACACTGTCCAGGGCCCTTTTTTATATTTAATTCTCTTCTTTGATAATGAGAAAGCTGGCTCATGTTTTCCTCAATAAAATACATATGCTCTATCCTTTAGTAAAGAAACCTTCTTTCTAGATTCAGTATTTTTAAAGTTTTTTTTTTGTCTTTAGATCAATGACATATGTGAAAGACATGTTCATTTATTTGTTTGTATTCCATTTTAGTTTTTTTCTTCCATATTTTTATCTTTAAAAAACACTCACTAGAGGATTTTACTGTTTTTAGAAATAGGGAGGGGAAGGGAGGAACACTGATGAGAGAAACATTGATTAGTAGCCTCCTATATGCACCCAATTAGGAATCAAACTTGTAACCTGTATGTGTGCTCTGGACCCATAAACTTTTGATGTATAAGTTGACATTCCAACAAACTGAGCTACCTGGCCAGGGCTGAATCTATTTTTAGTATGAAAATTAAGCTGTGATTTACAGCTAAAGCAATGATTAGAGGTAATTTATGTGATATAATTTCTTCATTCTTTTATTAAAATTGCTTTTGGTATTTAGGAAGGTATATAGTTCTTTTTTCTTTTTCATCTGTTGTTGGATTACAATTGTTTCATTTTTCTTGTATTTATTTTGTTACCTTTGTACTTAAACATTTGTAATACCTTAATCTCATTTTCTTATTCTCATCTAGTATGTCAACTTTCAGTATCATCTCACTTGCCAACTATTGCTTTTACCAATCAATAAGCGTTTTCTACTTTCCTCTTCCTTTATAAAAGTTGCATTATTTCTACTTTGCAAAAATATATAAGATTTATATATTGTTCTTTCACCTTTGTTCCCATGTTTGTTTTAGTCTTAGATCTACAATTAAATATATTTAATACTCACCATGGATCCTTTAATGTTTTACTAATCAACTCTTAGTTGAATAAACATCATGCTCTTAGTAGCTTCCTCAAGGATTTATGGGTACAATATTCTGAGTTTCACATGTTTGTTTTTCTACTCTTGATACTTGAACAGTTTTATGTAAAATTTTTTGGCTCACATTTTTTCCCTGTAGTTTCTTGAAAACACCGTCCTTTGTTACTTTGCTTTTTATGTTTCTATTTAGAAAGTCTGTGTCAATTTAATTTCCCTGCCTCATAGGTTATTTGGTCTTTGCTTTCCCCTGGAGGTTCTCAGAATTTTTTCTTCACTTTTATTTTTAAAGATTTGATTTATTTTTTAGAGTGAAGTGAAGGATGGAAGAAAGAAAGGGAAAGAAACACTGATGCGTTGTGAGAGAAACATCAATTAGCTGCCTCTCGCATGCCCTTAACTGGGGACCTGGCCTATAATCCATGCCATGTGCCCTGACTGGGAATTGAGCTGACAACCTTTCAGTTCACAAGTCAGCAGCACTCAACCCATTGAGACACACCAGCCAGGGAGGTTTTTCTTTGTTTTTAAAGTCTAGCAATTTCACAAGGATATGCCTCAAAATTTACTGCTTAATATCAATATCCCCAAGTATCCTACAGTCCTTTCAATATGTAGAAGCAGACCTTCTTTTATGTATGAAGAAAAATTAATTATACATCCTTGACAGTGTGGCTAAATTGGTTGGAGAGTCACCGTGTAGACCAAAATGTCACAAGTTCAATTTTTTTGTCAAAGAACATACCCAGGTTGTGGGTTTGACCCCCTCATCCAGGCACATACATGAAGGCAGCCAATCCTAAGCATTTACGATGAACTATGGAAGGGAACCAGATTCCCTAAATCACAATATAGTAATGACTAAGAGTAAATGTTCTGAATTTAAAAATAGCTACTATTTACTGGGAGGGAGGGGGAGAGATAATATTTATTTGTTGCTCTTATTCAGAATATACAATAAAAGAAAAACCCACAAAATATCAAGATACTGCAATGTAAAATTTATCTGTGATTTGGGCATTCCAACACATATTATGATTTTAATAAAGTTTATAATGAAAACCTTATTAAATTATAACATTAGTAAAATTATTAAGTTTACAAGGGAAACAAACATGACTGAGTTTAGGAAAAATTGTTAAAGTGTGACAGAAATCAAGAATTCTCATCAAGTGAATCATTTTAATTCAAATAGCCTAAGTGGTTTAATTTAACTCTGAACTGGTCAGTCCTTTGAAAAAGAGATGGTTCTTCTCATAAAGAACTTAACCTAAGATGCTCATCCCGGCCAATTGTTGGGATTCTATTTGTCTAAAAATACTTACAATTAATACTTCTTATACTACCCAATGCTCTAAAATTATTATGTTAGAATAGTTTTGGATATTTTTGTTACCAAACCATGTTCTCTATTTTTAATCATTCATTCCTCTTAAGGCAGAGGAAAAAAGATATAACTTAGGACAACAGAACCTCTTGCCTGAAAGCACAACTTGTGACAAATAAAAGGAAATTGCAGCTACTGGAGAATCTTGTCCACTTTTTCCACCCCAATATCCTCTCCCCTGTACCTAAGATATCTTTACAGAATACTCAGCAGCTCTACAGAGCAGTCCGAACACTACTGCTCTAAGAATAAAATATTTTAAGCTGATTACTGACATATTATTTAATAAATTAGAACAAATTAGAATCAAAGATGACTGGGCATGTAGTGCTGAAAAGCAATAAACATGTTCATGTTCTTAACCTTTCTAAATCTAAGAATTAAAATTCTGTTAACACATTGTTGACTGGCAAGTTTATACAAAAGCTAATGCAAGTGCAAACACGAGTTAACTTGTGTAACAAATTACATTCATCAGTTTTGAAAGTTTTATGAGAAAGTTGCTGATCTAATTCAGTGATTCTCAATTGACCTTACAATGCCAGGAATAGTTTGGAAAAGTGTGGAGCCATTTTTGTTTAACACAAAGACTAGGGAAACACTATTGCTAATCTGGAGGCAGGAGCCAGGAGGGCTAAACATGCAGCAAAGCAACAACATTGTACCATCCCAAATGCTAACAGTAAGTCCACTGAGAACCACTGATCTAATTACACTATAAGAGTAAACATTAAGGATTCCCAATATATTTCCAATAAATTGGGAAATCCTCAATGAATACTTCCCTCATTCTACACAAAGAAAATGAGGCCTCAAGAGTCCGGACACCCTATCTGCAATGGAATAAATGTCCTAGAATAATTGAATAAGTGTATAGAAAATGACTATACATTCTTTAATGCAGAGTTTACAAAATGCTGCTTCCCTGAAGTATTTCTTGTTCAATCCAACCAACACACACACACACACACACACACACACACACACAAACAGAATAAATGGAGGAAGAGACACTTGCATTAGCGACTAGTTGTAGAAGAAACTTACTGTAGTACACTTCACAATGAGTTTATAAGTACAAATTGAAGGCCAGCCTAAGGATTATGTCATTTTTATGAAATTTTAGTTATTTCCAAAAAACTAATTGTAGTTAAGTTACCAAATAGAATTCATTTATAAGTTGACTGCTATATACAGTGACAAAGGGTAATTGTGTCTTTCATTTAACAATAATGATTAATTTTTACATGTATAATTCTTGAGCTTGAAGAACAAAAATATTTACTACGTGCAATCCTCAATCTGTTTATTTCATTCAAAATTAACATGCACTCTAAACTTCAAAAATACGTATTTTAAATATATTAAAAATAGTATCAAGGCCTGGCAGTGTGGTTCAGGAGACTGTACACCAGCCTGCGTACCCAAGGGTCGCTGGCTGGATTCCCAGTCAGGGCACATACCCAGGATATAAGCCAGGTCTCCAGCCAGGTCCCCAGCTGGAGGTACACAAAAGACAACTATATGTTGATGTTTCTGTCCCTTTCTTCCTCCCTCCCTTCCTCTCTCTCTAAAAACAATGAATAAAATCTTTAAAAAAAAAAAGATATCAACTTGTGATTACTTTGAAGTAGTGAAAAAAATTAAATTTCCTTACAGGATGTCATAAATGAAAAAATTTTATTGAAGAACTATTAATCATCAAAAAGACTACATGCTGTTAAAAATTTGGATACATACTGCCATACAGTCATACTACTAAATCAATTTACAATTTTTCAAAATTATGGTGGGGTTTGATAAAAGAAACTACTGAAATGATTATACGCCATTTTTATTATTCTTGTTCTACATATTAGACTTTTTAAATAAGATAATTAAAGGAAGTTAAACTAGAAAGTTCAGATTATTATTTTATCAGAAAATGCACTAATTACAATGTCAATGAAAAAAACGAAAAGGTGTGTATATGTGTATGTGTGTGTTTAAAGAAACACCAGATCTGAAATGGGTATTTTATTTCCAGAAATTACACAACAGGTCATCTAAACCAATGCTCCTACAGAGAACCAGAAAAGCTAAAAAAATATATTTTCTAAGTTGCTCCAAAGCATTCAAGAATGAGGATGTAGTGTGACAACTTACTGGATCAAGAGAGAAAACAGAAATTCAGAAAGAGAAATTCAGCATTTGGGGGTATGTTTGCTCTGAGGGATTGCAGAAAAGGTGGCTGAGATTGAGAAGTATGTTTGAGAGCCTAGGGAAGAACAAACAAAAACCAACTGTTTTTGATTGTGACCCTGAAAAATTTCACTGTAGTAATAAGGTGAACAAGAAGTAAAAGAGCCCCACAGAGATTGCTGACTGATTTGGGGTCATCTTGGGAGTTCAGAAAAATCTATTTCCTGCAATTGGATTAAAGTGATCCTACGCTGCTACTGCTCCCGGATTCCTGTCACAAACTGCTCAAAATAAACTCTAAAGAAAGACAATATAATTCCAGGTCTTAAATTAGGTCTCTAGATGGTTTTCAAGAACAACCCAGCATACAATCAAGAGACAATAAAAAAATCAGGAGGCAACAGATACAAGAACAAAAACAAAAGACACTCCATAGAGATCCAGTTACTGGGATTATCAAACAAGAGTATTTTTTTTAAATCCACATTTGATTATCATGTGTAAGATTCTTGAAAACCAAAGATAAAAACCATTAGTAAAGATAGTCAGAAGAAAAATAGGAGAGATATTTTTCAAAGTAGCAAGATTTAAAAAAGACATTCACTCTCCAGAAACAATGGAAAGTTGAAATAATGAAGTTAAATTTTCACTTAAAATGACTGCACATTTAAAATTTAACTTCCAATATATCATTCAAAAATAAAAATGTTATCTGATAACCAGAAGCAAGTTTTTCAGGTTTAATAATGATTTTATTTAGAAATTTCTACCAACTCTTGCCAGTCATTTACTCTGAAGAGCAGACATGAATTATAAAATGGTATTACTTTAGGTTCACCAGTATGAAAATTAGGAGAAAAAGAAGAATTTTGATGTTAAAACCCAAATTTAATCCAAATCAAAATTCCAAAATTTTTTCAAACTAAAAGAACATGATAAGGTAAATGGGCATGACACAAAAACAAAGTTACGGATCCCTAAGACTGAAAAAAGGTAGAAGTAATTACAGTGGTATCTTGGTGCATGCTGTTAATTCATTCCGGAACTTTGTGACAAACGTCAAAGGATGAAGCATTTTCCCTTGCGGGGTGGTGGCGTGACTTACATAAGTTCTACCAAGTACCATGAGTCCCAAGCAAGTGCAGAGGTGCTGAAATATTTTTTCTTCTCAAGATGTGACAAGTACAGGGTTTGATGAGTTCTGAAGCCAATGAGTACCGAGGTATGACTATATCTTGATTCAATCTCTTTTGCAATGTCTGTTTTATTCATTGCTTTGAAACAAATATAGTGATTGGTCAGAGTAAGGGAAAATGTCAACTCAGCTAAAATGAATTCATCCAGTCAGTAGTTTTTCCTTTTCTATATCATTTCCACTGAAGTTTACATCCTACTGACACTTTTAAGGCAGCAATTTTCAACTGATATCCAACAAGAATTTTAAAAACATGTAATATTTTACTACTTAGTCAGGAGCACTAACCTCTTCTCCCTTATGGTGGTCAGATGAAAAAAAAAAAAAAAGACAACAGCCAACACAGTAGTCATCCGGTGTGAATGAATCAAAATTATACCTATATTCTTGTCAGATTATATATAACATTTTTTGGCATGCCACAGAATTTCAGTAATTAATTACTTTATATACAACATGAGTTGAAAAAAGATTGAAACTTGCTGCTCTATGGTAACAATGGAGGATGGCAGTAATATTCTAAACACACAAGTAGTAGTCAGTAAATTCTCGCTGAGGACACAAATCATGTTTTAAATTTATTTTCTAGATTTTAAAATATTAATTTCTTTGGTTTTTCCTCATATGGTCTATTATCCAAACTTTGATACATTTTGGATTCATTCAAAAACTCTCCTGATAACATTTAGGTTCTCCTCAAATTATAACATGTACACCAGTCCCCAGGGGGTCTAAATTCAAGCAACCCCCAACAAAAGATATATAGATAACCCCCATATAGCATGGCACTTCTATTACACAGTTTTGCTCTAACACAGTTTGAGAATCGGGGAAAACACTTGTACAACATGGCACCCTAGGTTTCACTCTAACATGGTTTGGGATTTATTGATTGATTGATTTGGTTTGAGACTTAGAGAAATCCCCGAACAACACAGTGTAATAAAAACTTTTAAGAGCAAAAAATATCCCATTCAAAATTAGGGAAGTCCCTGAACAACATGGAACATAAAAAGAGTTTTTAAGAGCAAAAAATACCTCATTCAAAATTAGGGAAATACCCAAGCAACATGGAATGTGAAAAAGTACAGGACAGAAGTCAAGACAATGCTTAAGAAAGTTCGGAGGATGAAGATACCTTGTCAAAAAGAAAACACCCTCAGTTAATGGTGCTTAGTAGTGGTGATGAAGAAAACATTTAATATATATCAATATGTTATACTCCTGGTGAAAACTGCTTTAATAAAGATATTTCTCTTAATTATAAAAATACAATAGTATGTTTTTAAAATTTTTGTAACCTAACCCCCTTTTTTGTACTAGTTCTTTGTTTCATATATAACACAGATTCATATAACATGCATTTTTTTAGAAACCTAACAACAGTGTTATACAGGAGTGATCTGGAGAAATTCTGGTATTTTTATTCTCCAATGAATATAAATACTAGAGATATCCATACTGTTTCTATAAACAAAATGTTGTCAGATCATGCAATCCATTGCCTAACAATAGTACGTAGAATAGAAACAAAGTATTTAATTTTATTTGCTTTCTTTGAAGTTGAACAGGTAGTGTTAACCCAGTTCTATTTCAAATAAAGACAGTGATTCTATAATTATTATGGTAGTTCACATTTTCTAGAATATTTTGAGATTTGATTGCCTCACACTCCTGATAATCTATCTTTAATCTTTTAAAATCAAGATACAAAGTGATAAAACTACAGATAATATTAGGTATAGAAATATAATGATAATGTTCTTCTATAACTCAATCAAAAACTTATTTTTTTTCTTCTTTAAGAACACACAGCAAGGTAGGTAGTAAAAATGACCAGTAATAAGATACACAAATGTAGCATACAGAAATCTCAATATTTTCTTTTTTAAATGAAAGCTTACAAAGGTTCTTGAGAAAATAATTATCAGCAAAAGAAACTGCCTTTCGGTAAGTCTAAAGAAGTTATTCATTAGCTACCAAGTGTTAAACTATAAAACAACTTTATAAATATATTTAAGTTGTTTCATTCTAGAGGAACTTGAAACAGTAAAATTGTTTATCTACCTATATTACTTGATATAGCTATATAAACACACAAACACACCTGTACATGCATGCACTAGGGCAGCATTTCACAAAATGGGAATAAGAAATGATTTGGGTATGACAGACAGTTGTGGCAAAAAACTAACAATGACTCGTGATAAAATTTGTTATCTTTACTTTCAATTTTTATATCAGAAACAAAAATCCCACTTCTACCACAGCAGCCGGGGCTCTCCACTACCCCATGGCCATGGGCCTCAAAAATGGCCACATGGTGACAAAGAACGTGAGCAAGCGAGGCACAGCCACCTCTGCTGGGTGCCTCACCAACTGCACCAAGTTCATGTGGGACAAGGTCAGAGAGATGTGTGGCTTTGCCCCCTGTAAACATTGAGCCATGGAGCTGCTCAAGGTCTCTAAGGGCAAGAGGGCCCTGAAATTCATCAAGAAAAAGGTGGGAACACACATCCGTGCCAAGAGGAGGACAGAGGAGCTGAGCAAATGTCCTTGCAGCCACGAGGAGGGAAGCAGCCAAGAAGGGCTGAGTCCCATCTCCTCTGTGTAATAAAAATATGTTCAGAAGAAAAAACCCCAGTTTAATGCTAATATTTCTTTGGTACCTTTTAAACTAATTTTTTTCCTTTAAAGATTTCATTTATTACTTTTAGAGAGAGGGGAGGGGAGAGAGGGAGAGGGGCAGAGAGGGAGAGACATCAACGTATGGTTGCCTTTCACCTGACTCCAGCTTCAGACCTGGCTGGAAACCTGGCTTGCAACCGGGTTATGTGCCCTGGCTAGGAATCGAACCACTGACCTTTGGGTTCGCAGGCCAGCGCCTTAACCACTATACCACCAGACAGGGCTTAATTTCTTTTTTTAACATTGTGGCATTTTCACTAATTTAATGTGAGAATGTATTATTTACCTTTTAAATAGTTATTTTATTTTTTAAAGATTTATTATTTTTAGAGAGAGAGGAAGGGAGAGGGGAAGAGAGGGACAGAGACATCAATCTATGGTTGCCTTTCACCTGTATCCAGCTACAGACCTGGCTGGAGACCTGGCTTCCAACCTGGTTATGTGCCCTGGATGGGGAATCAAACCAGCAACCTCTGGGTTCACAGGCTGGCACCTTATCCACTGTGCCACCAGCCAAGACTTAAATAGTTATTTTAAATTAAGGGATCTAACATAAAGAAAAATATTAAGGAAATAAGGGGTAGAAATAATATAATAAGCAGATATTAATCTTCCACAGTAACAAAATCTTCAAATTTTCACTGCGTACATGTATACCATTTGAAAAAAGACATTTCACAGGCTTCTCATATGTGTCTAAATTCTGTACAATTTAAAATCTAAACAAAGTTACTTATGGCAGTTTCCAGGAACCTTCCTTAAGACAGGTGGTATTCAC